>JAADXE010000380.1:0-27231 GCA_023337545.1 Pythium coloratum
GCCACGGTCACGGCAAGAACAAGAACAAGAACAAGCACGACGACGATGACTACAGCTACGGCAGCTACGGCTACGGTCGCAAGGACAACGACGATTATGGCCACGGTCACGGCCACAACAACAAGAAGAACGACCACAAGAAGGACCACGGCTACGGCTACGACAGCTATGACAGCTACGACAGCTACGACAGCTACGACAGCTACGGCAGTCACAACAAGTACTGAGTGGATTCCCGTAGTGATCCAGTGGGTTGTCGTCGTCTTTGGTTGTCTGGTCCCGTCGACTGGAGGGAGTTATCGTCGTAGCCTCCCCCCGCGTCGCGTCGTGCGAGCTACAGTTTCGGCTGCGGTGCTCTTCTTTCTTCTGTGTGATCTCAGTGATCTCGGTGTTTGATGTTTGGTGTCTCGATTGATTTGGTCTTTCAGAGTGAGTCGTTTATGCACTGAAAGCTACATGCATTGTATTATCCAATCTGTCTTCTTTTCTATTTCCTTTCTCTTCGCCTCCTTGATCGACGGGCCAATCCTCGGACTCCTTGCTCATATCTTCCATGTCGCCAGCCTCTTGTCCTCATCATCTTCCGTTGGCGTATTCTACTGCTATCTGCGCACTGCGACGTCTACGACACGACCAAAACCTACACACGTTTCTTTTTGCAACCCTGCCTGTCCGCTGCGACTGTCAGGAGTCTACTTCTGCATGACCTTGGTCGCTCGGAACGTGAAGTCTTCGAAGTATTCTCGCTCACGGTCCACCGAATCGAGCATGCGCCATTCGGGCGTATCCACTGGCACTTGGTTGATGAACTCGTTGTCCACGTACTTGATGTCGGCATCGTCGATGACGTCAGGTAACCACTCAGGCTCGACCTTCTTCTGCTGTAGTGCCTCCCAATCGATGTCGTGGAAGAACGGGTGGTTCATGATCGAAAAAGGCACGGCTTCCTTGGAACCGAGGCGCTTGTCCACATCGCGTTCAATCAGGCCAGCGAGCAGCGACTGGACTTCTTCAGGCAGCTCGAGCGGGATATAGATCGGACCTTCCTTGATGTTGCGGTACATGATCGACTTGTTTTCGTCCTTGAACGGCGTGCGGCCGGTGTACATCTCGAAAATGAAGATGCCCAGACTCCACCAGTCGCAGCCCTTGTCGTACTCCACGGCAGCGCCCTTCGCATCAGCAGCTGCAAGAACTTCTGGCGCGATATACTCTGGTGAGCCAGCGAGTGAGTGCGACTTCTCTTCCTCTTTTGCTTTGCGGTTGTACGTCGAGAGGCCGAAATCCACCAACACCACGTGGCCATCCTTGGCGATGAGCACGTTCTCGGGCTTGAGGTCACGGTAGATGATGTCGAGGCTATGTAAGTGCGCGAGACCCGCCACGAGCTCGGCGGCGTACAACTGGATGCGGCCGGGTGTGAGCTTGAGCTCCTCGCTCTTGTTCAGGTTCAAGTGGTGGCGCATGTCACCGCCGTTGAAAAACTCCATCCCCATGTACACCTTGTCTTCGTTCTGGAAGGCAAAGAGCAGCGACGCCACGAACGGATGCTGCACGTCACGCAACATATCACGCTCGATCTTGGCATTGCGGCGCTGGTTCTCGTCCATACCGATCTTGCTGATGATCTTGATCGCGTAGATCTTGCCGTCACGGGCACGAGCCGACACGACTCGTCCAAACGAACCCGTGCCTAGCACCTTAAGAAGCTCGAAGTCTTCGATCTTGAGCGTCGAGCGGGACTTGCCACGGTTGTTCTCGGCCTGGATCTGGGTCGCGTTGCTGCTGCTGTGGCTGTGCATCGTGTTCGCCAGCACACTGCCACTGCCGCTGCGGCCCTTTGCCTGTCCTCCATTAACTGAGACCATCGACGATGCCAGCGGGTTGCTTTCTTCTTCGTACACCGACTGCGAGCCCGTGATCGAGCCGCCGTGTCCGTCGTCCTCATCATCGTCGATCTCTTCCGCCTCGCCCGACATGATCATGTTCATCTGCTTCTGGTACTCCTTCCGACGCGACGCGTCCAGGTCGTTCACTGCGAAGCGGTAGTACTTCCACGTGCTGCTCAGGAATTTCTGCTCCGCCGAGACGTGAGTCAGGATCCCCGCACGCATCAGGCACGAGCCCAGCAAGATCGCCTCTTCCTCGGTCGAACAGGTCACACCACCAGCCATGGGACGATTCGGACCGTGGCACAGCATCCACTCGGTCGCCTCCTTGCCCGTGATCACACACGGATGCGGCTTGAGGTACAGCGACCGGTCCTTGCTCGGCACTTCCTTGCGCATCTGCTCGGCACACGACCAGAGCTGCCACAACGACGGCTCGCGCACAATGCGGCTCGAAATGCGGATCTTTCCCTGCACTTTCTTCATTTTCCCGCCTGGACGGATCTGCAGATCGTACCACGCGACGCGCTCTTCGCCGCTCGTGTTCAGGTCTTCCAGACTGAGCAGCAAGCGGCCGAGATCGTCCGAGTCCACGCGGCCCTTGTCCTTGCACTTCACGAGCAAGTACTTGGCACGCGCCAAGTTCACTTGCGTGCCAAACGTGTACTCTTCCTGGGCCGCCGCGGCGCCAATGCCCAGTGGCTGGTGGGATTCGACCGAGCTCTCCATGGACTTGAGCACGGCCGACTTGAGCGGACTCCACACGGGCTGCAGCTGACGGATTGCCGGCGTGCGCTGCTTCTCGCCCTTGATCTCGCGCATGTTGGCGTCCAGCAGCACGAGTGTACAGTAGACGTTACGTGCGCGGTTGCCGTAGTCGCCTGGCAGCAGCTCACGGGCCTCAATGGGCGTGAGCTTGAGCAGGAAGCGACGCTTGGACTTGAACTGCAGACGCCCGCCGCCCGTGGCGCTGCTCATGCTGCGCTCGGACGACATGGAGTGCGCCTTGCTCACACGGCGCGGGTGGTTATCTGATGAAGAGGTCCAAACGCCAATAAAACGCCAACAAAACGCCAATCACACGCCAACGTTAGACATAATGTCGTCATTTTCGCCAACATCTAGTGGCGAGAACAGTTGGGAGAACGGGAATGGGAAGAGGAGAACGTACCGTTGGAAGACTGCATGGTGCGGGACGTGGAGCAGGTCTAACAGAACAGCTATAGGATAGACGGAGGGGCGGGACTAACTGGCGACGACGGCGATGAGCGGTCGTCGAGTCGGACGTGCAGAGCTGCTTCGGATGAGACTTGACGGGCGCTTACGAGTCGTCACGCTATACCGCGGTGTCGGGTACTGAGCGGCCTTTCCCTGGTGCTGATGGACTTACAACAGAGTCGCCTGTGCCGTTGCGACTTGCGGCAGGAGCGGCACGTGGGCAAGCAAGCGGATGTTGTGGGAGGGAACTCACTCAAAACGCCAACTCAAGAACATCAGGAGCGGAAGTTGTTCCCAGTCGGCACTCGTGTAAGTACGATCGGTTCTGACGGGGATAAACTATCCAGGCAATATTGAGGTTTTATCCGAGTTTATGGACATTACGCAAACCTACCCCTTCTTTCGTTTCGAAGAACAAGCACTCTCTCCCTCGCACCAGTGACAGTAGGCCAACTCTTTTTCTGAAGCTTTTGCGAACTTCTCCAAGCATCTCGTCGTCTGCTCGTGAAGCCAAGTGGCTCAAGTTTTCGCGGCCCTCTTCCGCACCAGCTTGACTTGCGTCAGCAGCGAACCCTGTGGCCAGGACACCTAATGTTGCACGAATGTCGCTCCAGGCGTGGGACGTTTGCTTGCTTGCCGCTGATTTGACTTGACCAAGAGTAGCCACGCCGTCGTCACGCCACCGTGTTGGGAACTTGAGCATCGAAGGTCGTCCTTCTTTGTTTGTTGGTGTTGGAGAGTCTCACCAACAAGTCTAAAATCCACCAACAAATCAGGCCCGCGGACTGGCGCCATCGTCGTCCTGCATATTCGCCTCGCGCGTCGCCACCCACACTTCCAAAAGGACGGAAGAAACGCCAACAAAGGCAACCAACCACCACCACGTACATCCTGCCATCTCTGTACGTATCTACGCGTCCACGATGCCCCCCGCGACGTCCAACGGCAGCAGCGGCGCGCCGTGGATCCCGCTGCGCGACGACTACTTCGAAACGCCGCTGCTGTCCCACAAAGAGAGCGCGTATCTCGTGCGTAAGTCCTGCGAAGCGGCACAAGAAGTCGTGGAGCGTGCGCGGTCTTCCGGCGGTCCGATCCAATGGCGCCATGTCGAGAAGTACCACGACGTGCAGCTCTACGCCGGCTTCTCGCGCGGCACGTACAGCTCCGAGCCCACGAGCATGTGCGGCGTGACCAGCGTGCCCAGCAGTATCAAGGAAATCGCGGCGCTTTTCGATCTACCAACGACACGCTCCATGAAGGAGTTCGGCCGTTCGCACCGCGATTTGTTCTTCGACAGCGTCGTGCTGTACACGCTGAGTCCGCGTACACGTGAGAAGCCTCTGCACCAAGTCACGGCCAAGTGGGTCGCGACCAAGTGTCCCAAGGGCCTGGACGACCGCGACTACTGCTACTTGGAGTGCCAGGACAAGTTCATGGACTCGACTGGACGCAAAGGATGGGTGCTGTGTCTCCACTCGATCAAACTGCCTGGTTGTGACGAGCTCTCGCGGGAGTTTGGCTTCGTACGCGGCAGTTTCTACCACTCGGGCATCGTTGTGGTCGAGTCGGACCGTCCTGGACACGTGGATATCATCCACATGCTGCAGATGAACCTCAAGAACAACACCAAGATGCCGCAGTCGTACTTACGCGAGCGCGTGGCGTGGATCAGCAGGCTCAAGGGCATTCTGCGCGTCAAGCGGCTCAACGAGCAGCGGTATCTGAGCGATCTCGAGCTCGTGCCCAAGAAGTATCGGTCGCGATGCAACGTGTGCCAGGACAGCTTCAGTCTTTTGCTGCTGCGCAAGATGAACTGCCGCAAGTGTGGAGAGGTCGTGTGTGGCGCGTGCAGCAAGGAGTTCGACGTGACCAACGCCAAGTTCCTGGAGACCATCAAGCTTCGCATCTGTCTGCACTGCTACCAAATGATCGCGACGGGTCAGTCTAGTAACGTGCTGGAGCAGCCACGCGCGTCGACGTCGCTGAGTCTGCTTGGGTACCACGAGGATAACCACCGCGCGTCGATCATCACGGAGGCGATGCCTGGAGAGAGAGCGGGTCTCCACCCGCACTCGACCAACAGAGAAGGACCGAGCAAGATCTTCTTGCAGTCCATGCGCCACCACGCAGACCGACGCTCGTCACGACGTACGCGTGACACCGAGCCTGGCCACCGCATGCAGCCGCGGGCTCCGTACCCCGAGCCATTGAGCACGGACCCTGGAGCTCGCATGAGACGCCCTTCTCGCCACCATGCTGGAGACGCTCAGCCAGCTAGTGCCCCCGGTGGGTACGCGTACGACTCGCGCAGTCTCTTCGACAAGCCTCGTGAATCTCGTGGCAATGGACACGGATACGCTCCTATGGCGCAACCACAGAGCAAGCCGGTCGCGCCACCACAACCAGAGGATCCACCAGTTCCACCTCCGCCGGCGTCGCTGTTCGATCGACGCAGTACTCGTGCCAAGCAGGACGACTTCGACATGCGCCGAACGGAGGAAATTCGAAGCAGCACCAAGCAGTCGGCGTTGCCCACGACGAGTCCGCGACGCAAGTCTCGACTGAGTACGAGAGATTCGCGAGGTACGTTCAAGATCCCGCACTCGCTGTACGACTACAGCGCACTTGATCCAGACGCGGCGAAGCCTCAGCCGCCATCGAGCCCCGTGAGGGGTCGAGGCAATTCAACGAGCTCCGTCTCGTCGACCGGATCCATCGACATCGATTCGTACGAGGTCGGAAAGGCACATACCGCTAACGGTGCAGCAGGCAAGTTGGCAGAGGGTGATTCGAAGGCGGCGTCCATCGATCAGGCGTATCAAGATGCGAAGACACTGGTGCGAGCGTACCCAAGTGTGGATGACGAAGACACTGAAGGCTCGGTTGGCTCGGGGGACGACGAGCCAGAGTTTGTTCCTCACGTGAAAGCGTCTGCCCATGTACCAAGGGCGCCGCCAACCTACTATGAGGATGAAGAGGAAGAGACCAAGTCGCACGAGTTCGAATCCACGCCAGCTCTTCCACCGCCGTCACCATCTGCCTTCATGACGACGGAAGATGCTTTGATGGCGTCCAGCCACACAGACACCATGGACATCATGGACGTGCCGTTCCACCGGCGCAACTTCAACATTTCAGACTTGTCGTCGGTATACACCACCACTGACTGTGATACCCGCTACTTGGACTCGGAGATGCGCCAGTTCCACGGCCAACCGTTCTACATGCGCGACGCCAGTGAGGACCGGCCCACGATCGACCTCTCGCGTGCCACCAGCGGGTCCATGCATGGAGGTCCATTCCAGGACGGTTCGGTTCTCGCCGATTCGGATGCTACCCGCGATAGTGAAAGCCCGCCACCTGATGCTGCGATCAAGACGTCACCAATGAAGCCAGCGTCGATGGTGGATCGTCCTCCGCTGTACGGACGCCCGTCAAAGAAGGAGCCTGGCAGCATCTTGTCGACTCGATCGACTGAGTCTCGACCTACATCGGTGCGTATCCAGGTGACCGAAGCGAGCATCTTGTCCCGCGATAGCGTGTCAACGACACCCCGATTTGACTTGTACAACGGTACCATGGTATCCACCGCTCCATCCACGCATTCCCATGAAGACCTGATGTTCAAGGACGACCCTCGCTCGCCACAGTTGAAGCCATCCATGCCGATTGCGGAGGACCCGAGCAGTGAGGCTCGTGACTTCAACCCTAGCGACAAGCCATCGACGAGTGATGCCAGCAAACCCACCACGCGTCCGCCAACGGTGCCACCGCGTCGCGCGCCTCCACCGCCACCACCAGCCTACATCCCGTCTCGTTTCCAGTCCAGATCTTCAGAAACGGCACCTCACGAAGCGACGGCGGTGGTTGCGAAGGAGAGTGTGTTGAACCGCGAGTCCCTGAACGATGAAGAACCAGTGAACCAGCCCACCGCAAACGCTGCAGGGGTATTGAAGGGCAGCGTATTGAACCGTGAGTCTCTGAACGATGACGAGCCAGCGGATGAGCCTGTCGCAAAGATTGCTGCTTCCAAACGCGAGCAAGCGAGTGTGAACTCGAGCAACCAGGACGACATCGACGACGTGGACTTCGAGGAACTGCTGCGGATGTCGATGTCGAACCAGGACGACGATGAAAGACGACACCCACGCCGTCAGCAAGGCACGTTGCAGCGCAGCCACACGTTCGACGTCGCGAATGCGTCTGCCGGCCACTACGGAGATCTGGACGACAGCTCGGACAGCGATGACGAGCAACGCGATCTGCTGTCTGCGCGTCGTATCTACCGCAAGTTCAACAGCTCCAAGCGACTCGAGAAGGTCGCCGGCGTGGGCAAGAACCCAAGCGTCCAGCGCACGTTCGACCAGATTCAAGAGAGCTTCAACCTGATGAGCGACTCGGAGGACGACAGCGACAGCGAAAGCGTCGGCTGGTCCGAAGACGTGGCGGCGCTGAATCTGAAAGTGAAGCAGGCCGTACTGTGAATGTGATAGAGATTCTAGTAGTGTAGATAGTGTAGATAGCGTAGATGGAATAGATCGAGGGGCTGCGTGGATCCAATACAATACGAATCAATATAATACATGTAGCTTGGTGTCATCGACGAAGTGATTCGTCTCTCTATCGAAGAAGAATATACTTCGAAGTAACATTTCGTGCTCGCCTCTAATCGGCTCACTCAGTGACGACGCTGATGAGCTTGGTCTCGCCATGCCGCAGCACGAGCAGCTCCAGTTTGTCGCCCTTTCTCATCATCGACAGTTGCGTGCGTAGTGCGCTGCCGTGGTCTCCGGCTTCGAACTTCTGCTGGCCAAAGCCCACGATGATGTCGCCGACTTCGACGCCCGCGCGGTAGCACGCCGAGCCTGCGAAGACGTCGACCACGCGCCCTCCGTAGCCTTCGTAGCCGGCCACTTTGTTGGAGTCGCGTACGGGCTCCAGCACCATGCCGATTGAGTTGCGAGGCAGTGGGGATGCGAAGGTCTCCGTTACGGGCGCACGCTCGCGCTGCTTGGCGACGAGCTCCGAGACGCACTTCAGTAGTCGATCCATGATCACGACTTCCGAGTCTTTCATGGGCACGAGCACGGTCGTCATGGAGCTCTTGGTCACGGTCGCTGACTGGAACGAGCTGCCTGCTGCTGACGGTGAGGAAGGTGCTGAGCTGCTGGCTGTGGTGCTCGTGAGACTGACGTGAGAGGCCGAGCCGATGAAGATGCTGACGCCCTTGGCCGTCTTCTGGGCTCCCCAGACGCTGCTCAATGGGAACTTCCACGTGATGCGTGGATGCGACGGAGCGACGCCGGCGATCGAGTTGAAATCGACGTGGAAAAACTGGTGCGACGTCGCGATGACCGCTCGATACACTGGAATGAACACGTGCGCTTCGTAGTGTTCGTTGCGTAGCAGTTTCTGCGGTAAGCGGTGGAGAAGCTGGCAGATCATGGCCTCGTCATTCGAGTACACGCGCAGTCGCTTGTCGCTTGTGTGCATCATACGAGGCAAACGCATTCGTGAATCCCGTGCCTTTTTGTCAAAGACAGTGGTCGTGGCCGTGATGCCAGCAGCAGTTCTTGCCGCCAAGTCCAGAATTCCTGCCGTGGGCTTGACTGCGACGCCAATGAGACCCTTGCCGACGCCTTCCACAAAGCCAGTGAGTCCGTTGTTGTACATACCCAACGCGGGCGCAGTGATCACCCCAGAGACTCCGGCGAAGATGCCCTGACCGAGCTGCTTGGTACCGTAGAACAGCCCCGTGCCGATGTGCGTCGCGACTTCCTGTCTGTTGCGAGTGTTGCGGGCCTTGATGTAGTCGCTATCCATTGACAACGCGGCGATTCCGGACGACAGCGTGCCTGTGAACTTGCTCGCTGCGTTGAACGTACCGTAGACCGAGTTCTTGACCAAACTTGTCGTGCCTCTCGACAGACCGAGCACGAATTCCTTCGGAGACTTGACCATGCCAGCCATGGGCTCATAGAAAAAGTCCTTGACGCCCGTGCCAAGGTTCTTGACGAGCCCCAACGGATTACCGAGGATATCGGCCGAGCCAAGTAGTGAGTACATTTGCAGAATGCCCTGGAACGCGTAGTGTTGCTGGATGGCAGAGACCATGAACGGCTGCGTCGTGAACGAGTGGTAGATGTGGAGCGCGTTCAGGTTGATGGATGCCGAGTCCACGTTCACGAGATTTGATTTGAGCACCATGAACACGACTGGCAGCAAGAAGTTGGACTGGCCATCGTCAAACAACGGCGCTTTGCTCAGGTTGTTCTGCTGAAACGTGACTTGGATTTTGAACGGATGGAGTTCGAGCGTCTCGATGTACATGCGCCGTTCGGACGGAGGGATCTTCTTCATCACCACAGTCTCGTGGTCAAGTGTGGACGCTGGTACTTCAGTTCCCGCTGCTGAGCTAGTGGTACCTGTGTTACCACTAGCTCCACTCGCACTCGTGCTGTACTCGTCTGGGTCGGACGCTGCCGTTTCCTTCCGCTTGGTTTGTGGTGGGTAGTGCCGTTGGACGACGTGCAAGCAGTCGGACGAAAGCAGCGCCACGGAGATGATCAGGAAGTCGTCCACTTGAAGCCGTGCAGGCTGGACCATCGCCGACATGTACTTGAGATAATCCACGTCATCCCCGTAGCTGAGACGGAAGATCGACAAGTGGAAGAACGTGTCTTGGTCCGAGAAGTCCTTGGAGCTGTCGCCAGACTTGACGTGAGAAGGCGACTGTACGGTGGGAGTCTTCCTTGGAGGTGACGACGGCATCAAATCAAACGTCGACGTCATTGTCAGTGGTGTGGGTGTGAACACGACAGGAAACACGGCATTGGAGAGCTGGTTATCGAGCTGGAAGGATCCGATCTTGACCTCGAACTCATCGTGTTGGCCGCGCGAACTCGCGTACTTGAAGTCAAAGTTCTCGGCCGTGAAGAGCAGCACTTCCTCAGGCGCGCTGTTCAGGATCGACAGCATCATGTTGGGCATCGTGAGCTGCAGCGCCATCTCTGAGATCACTGGCGTGATCATGCCCACGGTACGACTCTGGCTCAGTACGTCAACGTTGAGCTTGCCGGTGAGCTTGTCACGTGGAAGCTGTGTGTCGTGGATGTGAATCGTCTTGGTCACGCCGTTCAAGTACCAGTGCACGTACACGCTTGCGGCAGGCTTGTTCTTGGTGGCGGGAAGCTCAATGCGCTGGGCCTCGCCAGGCTGGTCGAGTAATACTTTCGTATGAACAGCTTCAGAAGTGTACGAGATCTCGAGCACTCGGTCCAGCGACTGCAAGAAGAAGGCCTCATCCCAGCCAAAGCACGTGCTTTCGCCTGGAAACAGTCGCTGCGTGACACCACGATTGTAGTCGGTGGTCGTACCGGCTTGATCGGACAGATCGCCACTGCCACCGTCGAAAGACTGCTTGAAGTGGATGATCTCCTGGGCTGACGAGTTCATGACACGGTACAGCGGATACGATGCGTGGTCTTCACTGGAGACCACAACGAACACCCGCACAGATGACTCGACTCGAACTTCGACGCGTACGACAAGCACCTGGCTCGTGTACTTGTTGCTGAGCTTGAGTGCGGTCTCACTTACCTCATGAAGAGAGAACCGACTACTATATCGCCAGCCTGTGACGCTCGGGTCGGACACCTTGATACGAATGGAGGGATCGGACGGTGGCGTCTGGCGACATGCCCAATGATACGGCGTCGATGTGTGTGGCGTGAGTGGTAGGCCACTGGCTGGATCTTGGGACGTTGATCCCATGATATCACACGCAGGCACAGCCAACAAGTTGAGGTCAGTGCGATTCAGGAACACATATCGCTCGACAAACGTGGCTTTCGTCGTGAAGGCGTCTATCTGCTCCAGAATCACGACCACATCGTGCCATTGCTGCTTGGACTCGTCGAACAACCGAATCGTGCTGTTGGTTCCACCAACGGCAGCATCCAAGCGGAATTGGGAGACGCCGGACGTTGGCTGCGTGTTGCCTTCGATCTGAATACTGATGAGGTTGGTCTCCGAACAGTAAAAATGCTCGGTCTCGTCGACTTCACTGCCGATCATTCTTGAAGATCCTGACGCCGTTGGTGTTCCTGGGGCGGTCGGGTTGGCTGATCCTTTCGTGAACTTGCTCCGCAAGAACGACGCCGGAGTCGCCGACGTGGTCGTCGCACCGTGTAACGCGTTGAGTTTGCTGTGGATCATCTCCAACTGCGGTGACCCACAGCAAGTCGCCGCTGGCTTGGAGCTGGAAAACGTCGGGGACGGAAGAGAGAAGAACCCTTTCGTTCCTGGAACAGCTAACCGCGGCTTGGATTTGACACCTGGTTCGAACGTAAGCGCCATGTTGGTCTCGTTCCGAATCAAATACTTGGGCTGAATCACCACTCTTCGTAGCGCGGTCTCCGTTGTCGCGCCGTGGAGCGTGACGTTGATCGACGCCTTGCGCGACTTGAAGTCTTCCACCGAACACAGGATTTCTTCGTTCGTTGAATTTGCTCGAGTTGTCGAAGAAAGCGATCCCGGCGCTGAGCCCGCGGCCGCGGCAGCGCTTGCCATCATTGACGAAAGTCCACTCGTAGCCACTGGAGTCGTGGGCTGACTGGTTGTGGTCGTAGCTCGTTCGCCAGTTGGAGTCGCACTGTTAAACGTACTAGGCAGCAAGAACAGCTTGCTCCAGCTGAACCCCGTGAGTGAAATGGAGCAGAAGGTGCTTTCTTGCAGCGATGATGACAGGAGCTGCGTGCTGCCACGCGCCGGGATCTTCTCCGACGCGACGATATGCGAGTACTCTCGGTCTTGGGAAACGCCAGCGCGGCGTACTTTCTTGAAAACAAACGCCACGACAAAGATCGGCACGCCGCACGTGTTCTCAAACGTCAACGTCGGGAAAACTCTCAAATGCGCGTACTTGAGACTGCTGCCGTTGGACGCTGTGAAAATACGGTGCCACACACGGAAGAACGACCCATTGGCTCGGCAAATTTGGCTCACGTGGAGAGGTTGCGAGCCGTCAAACATGCGCTGGCACTTGCAGTCGTAGTCGTCCAAGACCAGCGAACACGCGGCGATGCTCTCGAGGCTCTCTTCCTTGTCGTTGATCAGCATTTCGTTGCTCCAGCGGTGCTCCTTCTTCCACACAAGCGTCTGTGCCAGTGCTGGTTGGTCCGCTCCAGCTGTTGCGGTCAAACCGGCAGACATGTCGGCCTTGCCCGGTGATCCGAAGCTCGTTGGGTCGACGCGGTGAGGACGAATGAGTACGCGGACGCCCGCGACTGAGCGGATCATGGTAATGGGCACGCCGCACGCACTCTGTGGCTCGATCACGCCGATGTCTGTGATCGTCTTGCCGTCATCGCTGAGCATGGCACAGTCAATCGCGATGTCGGCTTCGTTGAACACTCTTACGAGTGAGGAGACCGTGAGTGTGCGGTATCCAAACACGGCCGAGATGTCAAACAATGCGAGTAGAACCTTGGGTGAGCCGTCCGTTAGTTTAGAAGCCCCGCTTGCTGACGATGAAAACGTCGAGGACGACGTTCGACTAGCAGTTCGCGACGCTGCCTTTGGAAGCACCGAGTAGATGTACTTGCCGGCACTGTGGATACGAACGTCCGTCAGCGGATGCCAGTCCTCATCTCCCCAGTTGAACGACAACGTCTGATCGTTGGGTAGCGATGGAAAGATCGCAGTCGAGAGCTTGAGTGGTACTTTGTGGCGAGGCTGTAGCACTTCCGGGATACGTTTCTTGCGAGGCGCGTATGTGAAGCCACGTAAATGCTTGCCAGTTGGTGCCGTTGCCGTGTGATCGCTCACCCAGTAGCTAAGGCTCACTCCGGTGTCGTTCGCCAAGTAGAAGCCGCAGGAAATCACGCTCGCGCTCGCTGCCGGGATGGGTCTCTTCTTCTCAGTATCCGACTGTGAAAGTGGCTCGATTTCCTTGGCGATCGCGCAGAAAGTGTCCAGCAGCCGCGGGGAGAAGTTGACATTCAAAGAATGCGCTTCACTGCCTGCAATCTCCATTTTGGTTGAAGCTTTGCCTCTGCCGTCCGTCTCGATCCGCAACGCTAACGTGAATGTCCATGGCTCGATGATGGGCTCCCACGATCCGAGCACAGCGTTGAATGCCCAGGCACTGAGACCTTCGTCTTCACGGAGCTCTCCTTCACTCTCCTCCGTGAAGTGGAGGCGAATGTCAACGGTTTGAGGTGGAGTCGATGGCACTGACGAGGTATCGGCTTGCAACGATGACTGAGCGGGTAATAGAGGGCGCGGGGGCGGGATGAGAGACTCGGTGTTGATGTTGCACATCATACAGAATGAGTAGACTCGAGCCAACGGCGAGAAGTACTCGCCGATCTCACGCACAAACGTCACACTGGCGTCTTCCAGCATCAAGCTCACGATCAGGCGCTTGATCAGCGCCGTCTCACTGTTGTCCACAGAAGAACCACCAACCGCCACGGACGACGTTTTGGAACTGTTGTGACTGCCGTTAGCCAGCCTTCGCGACCGCAACTTGGAGTTTGTTCGGGAGTTGTGGCGCGAATTAGCATTCGCTGCGACTTCTTTGGACGCCGAGTCGAGCATCGTCTGGACTTGTGTGATCATGAACAAGTCGAATGTACACAGCACGGCGTGGAAATGCGTGAGCGACGCGGAGATTTTCATCGTGCCGTCGAATTCCTCCGTATCCACAAGGTCCAAATCGACTGCAAAGTCATCGCACAGCACGCGTCGGTAGTCTGCCAGATCTTGAGCTGCTCGCCTAGATGGCGGTGGTGCACCAATCGTAGAACTTCGAGTGGTGCGAGGTGTTGACGCGTACGTTGGAGTCGCCGCCGGAGACGGAGGCACAGTGTCGGCACTGGAGTCTTCTGGCGGTGGCGGCCACTTGGCTGAGATCTCTATCGACATCTTTCGACCGAACACTTGAATATGCTTCAAGCCATCTTCCACGTCACTATACCGCACAACGGCACAGCCACTGAGCACGAGATTCAGTGGAGGAGCATCCGCCTGCTTCTCCTGGGCTTCATCATCATCGTTACTGGCGAATGTTGGCACTTGGTGCTGCGCAAGCATGCAGTGGACCATACCGGTCGTAACGGAGACGCTCACTGGACCGCCTTTCTTCTTCTCGTAGCCTTGGAAATTCGGATCAATCACAAGAAAGGGCATCGCTCGTGTGATCAGTGTTGCAAACGAAGGCAGCAGCGCACACGCATCGACGTGGAGACGGGCTTCTAGAGGCTGGGACGAATGAGGCGGCCCGCCATGCTGATCAATCGTCACATCGATGCACTGCAAGCCACTGTCCTGAGGTGAGACCAAGTAAGCTTCGCCACATTCGACTTCGTGGTGTTCCACTTGAGAAACGAGGTTGCCTTTCGCGTCCAGTCGCTCTGTCTGAATGGCATCGACACGCCAAAAGCGAGCGCGAGAAGCAACGATGCGCTGCTGTCCACGCGACGATGCATACCCCAGCACAGATACGTGGACGTCTTCCAAGTCGATTCGTCCCACCATCCGCTCCATCACGCCTTCACGGTCGTTCACGTCGCGCGCCCTCTTCGATTCCGCTGATGCTGGACGCAGTAGACCCAACGACATGTCGCCAATGGAGACTTGGACATCCATCACTTGCTTCTCATCGTCTCCCTCTCGCAGTGTTGCCGTCGATGGTTTGAGCTCCAAGCGGCCAAAATTCTCGTCCATCACACACGTGATGAGCTCGATCTGCTCCTTCTCGACAGTGAGCTTCACGCAACTTCCAGCTCGGATGGAGAGATGCGGCGGTCGCTTTGCATGGCCGTGAGCTTGTGCCTCTGCCTCCCAATCACTCGGTCTCACCAGCGAAACGCGTATAAATCCGCAGTAGTTCTCCATCTCCTTGGCCACATCATCCAAGTCGAGTGGTCGTCGTGGCTTCGCGACCTTCTCCTTTGCCAACTCTGCTTCGTCAGCTTTTGCTACCGACTTCTTCTTCTTGTGCTTTCGTGGGATTGGAACACTCACGTTGTCGACAAAAATCGAGTCGTGGACCAAAATCATCGTCTTGGACAGCGCGATCGCGTGCTCCAGAGACTGCTTCGTCTCGATTTCCTTCGCTCGTGAGACGGTTTCGTCTATAGAGGCGACAGCGTCCGTGTGATTCCGTGTGTGTGCTTCCACGAGAAACGACGCAAGCTGGATATCGTCAGCACGTATCAAAAGCTGCTCGACAGTCGGGTTTGCTGAGTACGGACGCGAGCTGATCCCGAGTTGAGCTACTGTGAGCTCTAGCCGCTCAGGTTTCTTTTGTCGCTCGATCGGATTCCCCACTGGACCTCGCGGTAACAGCATTTTGATGTGTTTTGCCTTGATGTCGAGCTTGGTGCGCGTGCTGAGTACTTTCACATCTCGTGGTTGCAACTGGAGACCGACCCAACTGAAAAACCCGATGATCTGCTTGTTCAAGTGGTCTGCTAGCACTTGGATATGGGCGTGGACGTAGTTCAAGTCGATATTCGAGGCGTGGATCGACACGTAGGTCGCAGCTCCCGTGCGGTGGGCGAGAATGCCATTTCCAGCGGATTCGACGTCGATCATCAGTGGTTTTTCCGTACTGAGCAGCTCACAGACGTCTTCACCACCGGGCACTTCGTCCACAGGCTCAACGTACCGAGACGATTCAAGGAAGAGGCCGTTCTTGAAGTAAAGACCGATGCCCGTGAAGTTGGTAGTGCCTGTGGACACCTTGCACACGATATCCTTGCCATGTAACCGCAGCGCGAACCTCGAGGACTGGGTATTCTGTGGACGCATGAAAATGAACCACTTCTCCACGTAAATCTCAAGGGAAAACGGTGCCGCGGGCTCTGGTTCAAAGGCCGACGAGACTTCGTCCACGATAGCAGCAGCATCGTGATCGCCTGCGTCTGGTGTTGATCCGGTCGAGTTGCTGCTGCTTGTTCGGCTTGACGATGCACTGCTCGGTGCGCTCTTCGCCACGAGCGCATTACCCCACAGATACGATCGGAAGAGCGAGATGAGCAAGTCGTGGTCCCAGTAGATCACCAGTTGCTGTGCCTTGAGTTTCCCCTTGAAAGGAGCAACGCTGGACACGATAAACGTCATTTTCTGGCCAATCTCGATGAGCTTGCTCGACGGCTCGCCCGTTTCTGGGTGGAACGCTGGCTCAGGCTCTTCCGGGTGGTCATTCAGGCTCGATGTTCGTGAGTTCGGACCCGATGCGTTCACTTGTGAGATGGCTTCAGCGGTTGTAAGCTTGATCTTCTTGCCATGGGAATCGACGCGCGTCTGCGGCCGCGTGCCTTTCTTCTTGTAGAACATCAACTGACGGAAGTCGGCGACAATTGCTTGGGCAGCTGATGAGAACTTGGCTTCCACGTTGATCAGTCGAACGTCCAGCACCAAGTCAATTTCGGATCCTTCGGGCTTCGGTAGTGACGTCGTTTCTTCGGCAGTTGTCACTGGACCGGAGAGAACCCCGCCACCTCCTTCCAGCACGATCAATATCTGGGGGATATGGACACATAGACTGAAGCGTTCGTCGTTCGGATCAAACTCCTCCACAAGAACGATCTGGCTCGACCGCCTTTGCTTCAGCTTGGGCGCTTCTGGCTTTGTCGAGTCGGAGACATTGAGCGTAGCGGCCTGTCGCTGAAGTGCGGGGTGATGATCTTCTTGCTTGCTGGCAGACGAAGTCCAATTTGCCGATGCCTGCACGACTTGTTGGTACTGCGCACTGGTTAGCGTGAAGTAGATTGGCGGTGCGGTACATTTCATGGCCCAACTCGGTGGGCGATTCTCCACTGTCTTCTTCTCTCCACTGAAGATGATGCGTGTCTTGCGTAAGATTGTCGACCGCTTTCGATTCTGGAGCTCGTAGTAGCTGCTGGTTCTCTCACTCGACTCATTTTGTGGCTTCACAGCCAGAGAATGCTTGGGTTCTTGGCTGTCAATCGATGTCTCCTTAGTGGATTTGCCATCGATAAATGTGATCTCCACGCCGTCTACGGCAAACTCGAATGTGTCCAGCAGATTACCGCTCTTGAAGATGATGTCGGACAGCTTAGCCTCGAGGATCGGAGAAGTGCCACTGCTCAGCACGAATACGTCCACAAGAGGCAGCACAACACTGAACTCGACTGTCCGGACGGGAACTGCTTTGCTGTCTTGTCGATGCCGAGAGTGCTTTTGCTTTTCCGCCGCTCGCACGGCAGCGGGCGGTGGCTTGGAAAACACAGCGTTGTTCAACCACACAGACGAATTTGCCAGGGCTTCTTCGGCGTTTTCCTTGAGCTCTGGTGCGACTTCCACTTGAATCACGAAGTATCCTTGCAGCTTGGACGCCACAGCGAGATGATGGATGTATCGGAACGGCTGAAAGGCGCAGCTAAGCTTGAACTTTGTCTCGGACGAGTCGATACTCAGCTCGACAAACTTGGGGGTCTGCTCAACAGGAGCATCACCTTCTGCAGTGGCTGTAGTCGCTTCCTTTGACGAGGGGGATGGTGCGAGAGTGTAGAACAGCGGCTGTGGCATTGGGTTCCCGGATGGGCCTGGCGTCATGTGACTGTAGTCCAGCATCTGGATCGAGCGGATACTCGACGAGATCGTGCAGGCGTTGGTGCGTTGAAAGATGGCGAACACGAACTGATCGAGCTCAAAACGCAAAAATTCCTTCGGCTTGATACCTGCAGTAGAAACCGACCCATTGGCTCGAACAGGCTCAACAAGGGCGAACGTGAAACTCGTGACAGCCAGATCCAATGCGTACAGGATCGCCTTGGAGTTGAGTCGCTCCAGCTCTTTCGCAGCGATTACAGTGGACGACGCGTTCAACTGGTCTCCGATCGTCGTGTACAGGAGCAACTTCTCAAGCGGATCCAGCTTCCGGAGCACCGCCGGCGCACCATCAGCGCTACTGCTGCTACCACTGCTGCCTGCCTTCCATCGTGCCTTCCACGTCAGCTTCTTGACTGAATCCTGTCGGCTTCCTTCCATTTCGAGCTCTTGGGCAGCACACAACCGGAAGAAGACGATTGTGTCGACGTCGAGCTCGTCTTCGAGTTCCGTCATTCGGATCCGATCACCCACGAGTGCCTCAGCCGGTGTCTTTTTCGCAACTGCCTTGAGGATCTTCTTCTGAAGCACAATATACTCCTTGCGCTGCATCCAACGCTCACCGAACAGCTTCCACGTGCACTTGGCCTTGGCCTTGGACGACAACATCATGCCGCTCGCCATCGCAGCCGACGCCTTCTTCGACTCGAGGCCGTAGAGGATCTGGACACCATAGAACGCGTACATCCACCACGACTTGGCATCACGGCGGATAGGGATTTTGGGCCGTTTCTTGCGGATATGGATGCGTTTGAGGTAGATCTCGTGGGTCGACACGTAGTTCACGGCACTGATGACATCGTTGCACTGGGTCTCCGTCACTGTGGCTAGAATCGATCCAATATCCGCGACAAGCTGGAGCTTTGGGATCGAAAAACTCGTGGTTTCGTCGTGATTCACCGTCATCTTGGCGCTGATATTGAACGGACTGATGATGTACGACTCTGGCGGGGGCTTACTGCGTCGTGTGATGAGCTCTTGAGATACTGGCGTGTCATCACAGTACAGCCCAGCCTGCACAATCTCGAGGATCTTGTGTACAAACGGTGTGTGCGATTGAGCTCGGTCCACAAACGTCACGATCCCGTTGGCGTTGGTCGTGTTCACGAGAATCGAGTCGATCGTGATGCCCACTGCAAACGGGTTCTTCGACAGCATTTGCGACGTATCTTCGTATCGGATGTGGATATTCTTGATCTCAATGGACACATTGTCGAGGATATTGTGGAGGATCTTCTCTCTGTAGCCCCACCCAGACGTCGTATCCCCACTCCCACCGGGACTGTTGGCGCCTGAGCTTTCGTCGGCGTCCGACGTGCGTCGTGTGTCGTCGTTCTTGCTCTTTTCAAACAGCTCACGCACGCGAATCTCTTGCTGCTTGGCAAAACGCATACGCAACTCCAACGAATCTTGCGCGTCGTCCAGCAAGTTGTTGCCCTTGAGCCTCTGCATCTCGTCCTGATGCGCCGGCACGACCATGAGGAACACGTCTTCGATCACTAGCTTGACCGCCTCTTTCGTGAGCCGCTTCCACGGCACTTTGAGTGCAAGCCGTCCTAACGTGCCGGCTTTCACGCGCAGCGGCAACTGGAACTTGTCTAATGCGCCTGTCTTGAGCTTGAGCTCGCGCACTTCGACCTTGCCGCCGAACAGCGCGATCTTCATCTTCTCGGCGTCCAGGCCTTCGACCCATTCGGACACGTACTCGACGAGGATCGACTCGACGACCTTCTCAAACATTGTGGCCTTGGTTTATGGACGATTCTGGCGTTGCTTGTGGTCAAAATGGACGAGTGACCCCTTCATCGACTGGCTGTGACAGTGCGGTGGTGCTTGTCTACAGCGTGGCGGCGTGGAAGTGATTTTGGATGCGATGGAGGCGCTTCGGTCGGCGGCGTCGACTGTCTTCTGGTCAACTTCGTTTCCTCTTGCGTCTTCAAGATCGAAATGGCCGACGGTCGCGAAAGGGTACGTCAAACCTGTGATAATATATATTGATTTACAAAGGACCTGTGTTAAATACATTGTAGCCTCTAAAATATGATATTGCGTCGTTGTCTCCACACCGAAGTTGACGAAAATGGGGAAGCCACGCACCAAGCGGAAGAATATGCAGAAGCGCAAGGCGCGGCGCGTCTTCGCGACCATCGCAGCAGAGCTCCAAGCGACCGTACGTTATGGTACATGTACGACTAGTGGTCTGTGTGGAGGCGTGGTGCTAACGGTGAGTTGATGTACAGGAGGCTGCGCAGTCGACGCCCGAGGCGTTGGAACGCGAGCGATTGGAGCACGAAGCTGAAAGGCAACGCGTCCATGAACAATGGAGTCGCGCGGTCGCCGCCTCCACTGCTGCGTTTGAAAAGAAGAAGCGCGTGAAGCAGGAGCGCCTGCGCCTTCTCAAAGCCATTCGACAGGTACGTACTTCCGGAATGGAGCATCCGTTGGTGCGTCGTATCCACTCACATGGGGAGGTCTACGTCTGTAGCGAATGGAGAACGAGCCGAAGGAGTGAGCGGCCTTCACGCTCGCAGCTGCAGGTATCGCTCCGCATACGCGCAGCTTCTGTCTTCTGGATCGTGGCCGTCGTTCCTGTCGCTTCCATTGCATGAGCGCGCAGCGCCACTCGTCAGTCACGCCGCCCGCCGCCAAACTGGTCAGCAGGTTGCATCTTGCAGGCCGCTCATCCAAGTCGCTTCATCCGAACAGCTCCCCAGCTGGTGCAACAGCAGCAAGCACATCAACTACCCTTATAAAATAATACTATACTCAAAACGATACGTCGGTGGAGACACATAGGTCGTAAAAAACCTTTCATTTAACATAAACGAAAACGAGGGATTTCCACCGATTTGTATTTCCGACCACCTGTTCAGCTTTCTGAAGGAACCGCCGAGCACGGTGGCCACGTGGAACAACACGCGAGTCTCTCTGATCTCGCCCTATCCCCATCTACTGTTTACCCGCAGGTGTCTGTGTGTTGGAGAATGCAGATTGATATCCATGGTGCCCATCGGCGCCACGAAGTCTAAAAGCGCGACTCTTGATCGATGAAAGCACCTCTTCATGAAAACCTTCCGCAAAACCTCAAAATGTGCGTCAAATTTCAGAACCAGCTTTTCCCATTGGCCAACGCCAGTTCCCTTGAAGCCAAAGTGTGCACACGAGTCAGGACTAGGGCTTGTGTCCAGTGCCAGTCAACACAACTTTAGTGTTCTTCACTTGAAATTGGTATGGTGGCCAATCGAACAATCTGCTCTGATTTTCCCCAGAGTGGCTCTGCGCCTTGCACGATGCTGGCGCATGTGCTGGAACGACCTGACGGCGACACAAGAAAAGGTCCGACTCACCGCCAGAGCGCATTGCACACCGCCAACGTTGGCGTTGTTTTGTTGGCGTTTGTGTGTTGGTTGTTGGCGTTGGCGTTGGACGTTGACGGCAATCGCATTGGGATCGATCGCCCGCATCCTCTGGGCCAATTGCACTGTCCGTGGCTGAATTTGCGGAGGAGGCGAAGCGGTTCGTCTCGGAGGATCAATCAGAAGTCCCAGGCAGTCCACAAGGCGTTGCCAGGCGATTTCTATAGAGCTCGGTGCATTGCAGCTCGTCGTAGAAGCCGGCTCAGCAAGCGGGAACGAGGACCACCAACGGTGCATACAACGCGACGTTTTCCTCAATCCTCTCCCTCCATTGCGCTTGAGCAGGAAGAGAGTCTTCCAACGACGGAATCGTGTCGAGTTCGCCCGTTCACGCCACAATAGGCATCGTATCGGTCTCTGTTGCGCGTGTTGGTAACGTGTTGGAGGGCCACATTTGTTGGTAAAAACACCAACACCAACAAAACCCGCCGCATCCACGGCGAGTATCTGATATGGCGGACGGCATCTCGACGCGCGGCGGCCACGGCAGCGTCTCCAGCGGCGGCAGCAACCACGCCAACATGCGCCAGACCGTCGTGCCCCCAGGGCCGTCACTACGCACCGCGCGCGCATCGTCCCCTGCCCAATACAGCGCCGCCAACAAGTCGAATATGGAAGGAAAACTGCCACTACCCGACGACTTTTTCCGCGCGCCGCAGCTCAACGCCAAGGAAACCAAGTATCTCGTGAACCTAGCGAAGCGCGCATGTAAAGAGGTCGTGTACTACTCGCGCAAGACCGGCGGACCCATGAACTGGGTCCATCTATCGTCGGAAGACGGCGTCGAAGTGTTCCAAGGCATGGACGCCAGCGCCAGCGAAGACGCCAAGTCCATCACGTACTTGCGCGGCTCCACGCGCATCTACGCGAGCATCGACGACATCGCCGACTTCTTCAAGCTGGACACGCCCATGAAGCTCAGCGGCTTCACGCAGACTGTGGGCAAAGACCTCTTGGACCAGAAGACACTGTACAACCTCGCCATGCCCACCGAAGACAACCCGAAGCACTACGTCGGCGTCAAGTGGACGGCCGTCGAGTCGCCCAGTAAACTCGCACGTAACCGCGACTTGTGTTATCTCGAGTGCCACGACGAGTTCATCGACACCAACAGCTCCAAGCGCGGATGGGTCCGCAGCGTCCACTCGATCCGCCTGCCGTTCTGTCCGCCGCTGGACAAGTCCCACGGACTCGTGCGTGCGTCACTGTACCGGTCGGGCTTTGTGTTCATCGAGTCGGACGACAAGTCGTATGTGGACGCTGTCCACACGCTGCACATGGACGTCAAGGGCAACGCGCCGAACTGGGTCAAGATCCTGGCCATGAAGCGTCGTATCAAGAACATCTCCGAGGTGAACAGGTACTTCCAGATGCGGCGGCTGTGCGAAGGCCGCCTGCTGGGCGATCTCGAGCTGCCGACAAAGTCCAACGTGTCGAAATGCCAGATCTGCATGCACAAGTTTGGCTTGTTTGCACGCAAATCCACGTGCCGCAAGTGTGGCAAAGTGGTTTGTTCCAACTGCGGCCACCATTTCATCCTCGACTATGCGGGTGTTGGCGCCAAGAAGGTCAAGATCTGCACGCACTGCTCGGACCGTGTGGTCCACGGTGGTGGTGAGGGACTGGGAGAGAGGCCGGCGTCGCATTTGCATGCCCACCGCGTGGATTCGACAGCTGAGAGACCCATTTACGACCAGTCGCCGTCGTCGCGAGGCACGAGAGTCCTCAAGAACCGCCACATGTCGATCGAAGAGCAGGAGTATTTCAAGCGCAATGAAGACGCGAGCGCCATGGCGGATATCCACGAGGCCAAGCGGATGCATCGCGAGTTTGAAGAACACTTTGCCCGCTCTGGACTGAGTCTGCCTGACCATGCACCGCCACCACCACCGCCACCACCAAGCTCGTCGAACGACTCGAACTCTCACCAACGCCACGTCGTGTCCGATGGGTACGATCCTCACAGATACGAGGAAGACCGACGTCCGCTGCCGAACAGTGCGCCGCTGCCACGGAAACAGTCCAAGCAGAGGATGTCGGCGTACCAGGAGTTCATGATCCAGGAGCGAGAGCGTCAGATCAACGTCGGTGCCGTGCCTCCAGGCATCGCCACGCACGGCTCCAAGAACCGCAACGCGTCGACGAACCGGAAACCGATCGTTCCAGGTGCTGCCCCGCCAATGCCAGGGGATCTGTTGTCTCGTGCTCGCCAGAACCAGAGCTTCAACGCAGTTCCACCTCCTCCGCCCATGGTGGAGGAAGACCTGTCGTTTCCACCGCCGCCTCTTGACTCGATTCGTATCAGCTCGGATTGGCAGAACGAGTACGTTCCTCCTCTCAGTCGCCTCCATCGGCTGCGAGACAACTCGTCGATCTTGTCGGATGATACAGTGGGCGCTCCTATTCGACGATCAGATTTGTCGGTCGGCCGTTCGTCTAGAATGTCGACTTCGGATATGTTCCGCCCGAGTTCTGCCGGACGTGACACGATCTCGGACGAACTGCCACAACGTCATCCGCCTATCCACGCTTCGTACCCGTCGCCATCGAGTACGGATTCGTTCTCGCATGACCGCCGATCAGCGAACGGCTCGAGACTCTCGCACTCGACTGGCCCAGCGTCCCTGCACAGTTCGAGCACCGACTACGAGTACAAGGAGCTTCGACAGAATTACTTCAATGCCCGCAACAGCGGCATCAAAGAACTCGAGGATCGCCTTCAAGTCCAGGCCACTAGCACGAACGACGAAGGAGATTTCCGCTACGGGTACGACGAGTCGTCTGCGGCGAGTGACGTGGCCGAGTCGCTGGAAGAGTACGAGATCCCAGCACCGAATGCTGCGTCTCGCATGTCGAGACGAAAGACTGTGACCGATAGATCCAACCAACGGGACCCTGCGGAAGATATAGCGACGGAGATGGCGTTGTCAGCGATGCGACTGTACGAGAAGGAGAACGGCGCGGACCTCCACGTATCGGAGGAAACGCGTCAAGCGGCGCTGAAGAAGATGGTGGAAATCTACTCGAAAGAAATCGAGCGCAACAGTTCTGAAGAACGGAAGAAGCCGACGCGACGAGCTGGAAGAAGTGCGAGCGTCACGTCGAATCCAGGACTTGGTGGACCTCGTGGCGTGCGTCCGAACCGTGAACACGCGCAGACGATGATATCACAGCGTCCTCAGTCGGTGGAGAACACGATGGAGTACCGCGATCTCTCGGACTTGTCGGCTAGTGCCTTCAAGGCCTTCCAAAAGGGAACGCTGCATGACGACTCGTCCTCAGTGCCTCGATCTGACGCGGAGCCAAGTCTGCCTAGCACTGCTGCTGGTACTTCTCGACGCCGCACGTCACCAGGGTCCAAGACCAGTTCCCGTCGCAACGCGTCTCTCGGTCAGGCCGACTCATTTGTCGGCGACTACGCCGGCACGACCAACGGAAGTCTGCCTGGCAGTGACAACCACGCGAAGCCTCCGTCGCGTCCCCCGTCCGTCGTCCGTGATGATGTGTCCGACACGTTCAGTGAGCTTGATCTGATCGACTTACCACACCTCATGCGAGCTGACGAAGCTGCGACCAACGTCGAGCGTGGAAATGACGATCGACTGAGCCAGGAAAGCCAGCAGACCACTTTCTCGGAGATCTCGTCGGGTCGTTTGTCATCGAACCCCATCGTCGCGGCTCTGGACGAAGTCGACCTCACGAGAGACTCAATGTACGCGAGCCTCCACGCACATCCAGGCATCCACTCGCCTTCCTCTGGTGCTCTTCCAGAGTCTGGTGCATCCGCCTCAGACAACGATGACGTATTGTCGGATGACGACGACGACGACTACGATGAGGACGATACCACGAGTCGCTCGATGATGACGAGATCCGAGCTGGAGAGATACCGTGCGTCGCTTGCCGAGCTCATGGCCGAGTACAACAGCGAGCACAACAACGGCGCAGTTCCTACCACTAATGGACGTCAACCAGAAGGAGAACGCGAGCCGGAGAAGCATCAGCAAGGAGGAGGTCGAGGACCGAAGAGCCCCTTGGGCCACGTGCTTCAGGAGCTGTACTTATGAAAAAAGGGAGGATGAATGAGTTGTAGTGTTGGTTTGAGTGAGGTGCACGACAGGACAGGCAAACGACGAGGATGCCAAATAGAATGAAAAAGATCCGTGTCTACAATTGAGGACAATTAAGGACGTTAGATATGTCGATGCTTCACGATCGCACCGACAGCTTCTTACTACAGGAACTTGGACAGGACGCCACCAAAATACTGTTAGTTTTGGAACGAAGAACGAAGCGAATGCTGCGAGAGCCGCTCGACGAGCAGCGGGATCACGGCGTCGATGTCTCCGGAGTCGTCCATCGTGCTGGATCGCCGACTGAAGGCGTTCAGATCCGAGAAGGATGGCTCGTTGAGACTCTGGCGTTCGCCGAGGACGAAGTCTCCATCGTACAGTCCACCGCCGTAGAATGAAGACCGCGACTCGTCACGCGTAGGCTGCCCGCTTAACGTCGAAGGCTTCATGAGGTCTTCGTCGACCACACAGTCACACGTCGTTGCTTCGATCACACCGTCGTGGACGTACTGCTTCGCACCGCAGGTTTCACACGATTGCGTCTCTAGGGCGAGCTGGCCGCCATCAAGGTCCAGGAACGACCTATTCAACACGCCTTTCTCCCAGCGGTCGCTTGCGATCCACTCGCCACTCTCACTCTCGACGTACTCGACTGGCTCCACCGGAAGTTCCGGGGATTGAAGCGGCTCCGGCTCGTAAGCTCCTCGTCTCGGAGTCGCCGAGCCGAACTGGAACACTGGAGCCTGCGGAAGTTGTTTCGAACCGAACGGACTCGCCTTCTTCTGAGCTGGCTGCTGGATATTCGCCAGGAATTCCATCGCGATGTTTCTCGGAGCAGCTTGCGGCGGTGGCTGCTCCTGCTGTTGCTGGTTCTTGGCAGCAAAAGCCATCGCGATGTTCTGCGGCGCTGCGGCTGGTGGCTTGTTCGCCGCAAACTCCATTGCGATGTTGCGTGGGGCAAGCTGCTTTTGGTTCTTCGCCAGAAACTCGAGCGCGATATTCCGTGGCGCTGGACTCGGTGCTGGAGACGACGACGATACACTCGATGCAGGAGTCCCACGGCTCGGTCGGTAATTTGCCGAGGGTTGCGATGGCGGCTGGTGCTGCACTGTTCGGCGTCGCTCGTTGTCACTGGCGTACTGGGACCGCGGACTACTCACTGAATCAGGAGACGGGAAGCGATAATGCGACGCCGACACTGTCGAGTGGTGGCGTCCACGGTGGTGCGGCAGGAATCCGTCCACCAGCGACTGTGGACTGCGCCGAGAGTTGCCGTAGTACGCCGTGTGTCGTTGCTGGTCCTGGTACTGTGGCTGCTGCTGTCGGCGACGCTGCTCCTCGAGCTTCCGTGCGGCATCGTACGAATTGACGCGCTCCAGTCGGTTGTCGACCACCATATATCTTGACGACGGAGGAAAATGTCCGTTGTTCTGGTTGAACGCGCTGTTCTCGTCGTTCTCCTGGTCGTAGGACGACGGATCCGTAGCGAACGTCGGCGCTCGAGACCGGTGGCTGGCTCGCTGGGGTTCGGGCGTCATCGTTCCTCGTCGCATGGGCACAGCACGAGACACCCGACGAGCGGCCGTGCTCTCACCACGCGCCTGATGGAACGGACCGGCGTCTTCCTCCGTCCACAGCCCAGTGAGATCCGCCGTGCCACGGATTCCTCCATGCAAGTCGTCAAAATTCGTCGCGAAGTCGCTCTCTCGGTACATCGCCTCACTCTCTCGTCGCGACGAAGGCCGCTCGTACTGTGGCTGGTGGCTCTGCTGAAGCTGCGCCGCAAAGTACTCACTTGGACTCTGCTCATAAGTCGTTCGCGACGAAATGGATCCGCTGTACACCGACGGCGACAGCTCCGGGATGTTGCCTAAGTCAAAATGGCTCGGTGTCGACTGAGAGCGTCGCATGTGTCTCGCCTGTGGACGTCTGTACGCGCCTTCGTCCAGTGCGTTCTCTGGCGTCGTCGGCCCGCCAACACCACCAAAGCCA
>JAADXE010000381.1:0-27152 GCA_023337545.1 Pythium coloratum
GGAGCCCATGTCCCAGATCGAGAACGCGTGCGAACTTGAGCACTTTGAGCAGATGTCATCGACGCCATTGCATTGCGCCACCGAGTGGCGCGGCCTACGCACAGCCATTCACGTGCATGACGCGCTGCTCATATACGGAACAAAGCTGCTGCTGGACGGCGCCATGTGGACGTACAGTACGAGAGAGAAAACAAGCGGCGCCGTCATGCCGCCTCCGTGGCCCACCCGTGGGCCGTGGTGCAGCGTGCGGGTTGTCGAGGAGTTCTCGTGTCGTGGCCACTGGTGGCAGTAGCCACTGGATCCACACAGTGTTGACAGAGTGCCTTCCCCGCCACCAATCGCTTGGTCTGGCGACCAGTCTATGAGCAGTGACGCGCTGATCGTGGATTAGACGGATGGACTTTGCAGGGAGATGGTCAGTGGGGGATGTGCATGTTCTGTCAAACAGTGACGTCAACGATGTCACTAAAGCGAGGCGTTTGACACGTGTATCCATTTTTGGATGGGTTCACGCAATGTGAATGCGTGTTGGCGAAGGGCAGCGTAGGCGGCGGAATGGCGGCGCCGCGCAAGAGCTACGAGACGCCGCAGCCATGGGAAGAGCACCAAGGCACGCTCGTGCAACGCGTCACCAAGGTCAGCGCCGAGGCGCAGCGCGTGTACGCGCAGCAGCAGGCGCTGCTGCCCACTATCCACCATGAACACATGCTGGACCCAGCCATCGGCGACCACTTGCAGGACGTCGGCAAGCGCATCCATATTCTCCATGAGAATGCCAAGAAGCCCGACAAAAAGGCGCTCAAAATGGAGCAGCAGTTCAACAAGCGCGTGATCCCGAGTCGCTTCCCGGAGGCGGGAGAGGAGGAAGACGAGGAGGAGGAGGGGGAGGAGCAGAACGAAGATCTGGGTCTGATGCAGGGCCGCATTGTGGGTCATTCGCTTGTGCAGTCCATCATGACCGCGCGATAAGCTCACGGCCACGTTGTTTGTGTACAGGAAACGATGATGATGGATCAAGAATGGGACACACGCACGTGGAACCAGGCGAAGATCCAGATCGCGATCGAGACGCTGTACGACCAGATCGAATACTCGGACGACCCACGACGCCGCACACTTGCAACTACGATGCTCACGCGGTTACTGGAGATGCATGAAAGCGCTGTGGAGTTTGTGGAGTCGACAATCTCGATCCTGATGAATAAGTCGTTCCGCAACCTCGCGAAGAAGAGCGTCAACAAGACCCAGACCTTCCGCGTGTGCACGCTGCTGTCTGTTCTAGCTGAGTGGTTCGCTCCTATTCTGTCGCGAGACAACGCCATCGTCAAGAGCATGGCGTTCTTGCTACAGGAGAGCGAGCTGTGTGCGCGGATCGTTCAGCATCACTGGCGTGGGGTGCTGCTCGAGCGGAGTCTGAAGAACCGAGACGTCGACACGAGTGTTCGTGCGCGGATCCGATCCATGCACTTCATCAAGAACGTCGAGCTCAAACACCAATTCAAAATGCTGCGAGTAGCTATCGGCCCTGAAGGGCTCCCTGTCGACGCATTGCGTGCGTACATCAAGATCCTGTTCCACCTCGTCAAGCCCACAGTGTCGGCCGTCGATAGGAACGGCCGCCACGTCGCGACTGCCGACCAAAAGAGACTACTTGCCTCCGGCATCGTCGTGATTCTCGCCTCGCTGATCCCTACGAATGGCGATCGCGTTCCATTGGAGCAGCGCGAAGCTCGACGTGCGATCACGGAGCTTGTAAAGGGTATCGTCCTGGAGCTCACGACCTGCTTCAGCCACGAAGCCGACAAAGTGATCGAGATCATGAAGTCCAATATCATCCAGCGCGTCATCTTCGACCTCGATCAGCAGCTCAAGCTGCCCGTGGCGGATGAAGATGTGACGCGCCTTGCGCACAGCTGCCTCGAAGTCGTCGCCACGATCACGAAAGCGGTCTGGCAGCTCTACAATCGCCATCGTGAGATGGACGCTTTCTCAGAATCCTCCTCTTCCACGCGTTTCCGGCCAGATTCATCCGTTCTTGAGGCAGCATTCCTCATGAGACGTCTCCAGGCCGTATCGCTCCAGTTTCTCATGACATCGCAAGTGATGGAGACGTTGCTTCGCATGCTGCCACTCGCTCGAAAGCGTGAAGACGCTGCGATGTGCGAGTTGGTGCTATCGACACTGCGGTCTCTCTCTGGATCCTACGGATTCAAGCCACTGCTAGATGCACTGACGAGAAACGGTGGCCGCGCGCTGGAGCAAGTCATCCTGTGCTTTGATTACGCATCGTGTCCTGCGGTTGTCTACGCAGCAGTCGCTCTCTTCCACGATGTGACCAACCAAGCTGACGCTCGAGCTGGATTCACGACGGCAGGTGCCACACTGATACTCTCCAAGTGGTGTGATATGGGGATCCACAACACAAAACAACCCAGTCGCTTCCTATTGGCATTGTGTGGCATCGCACTCCTCGCAAGGCAACACCAGCCGACGTGTAAAGTCGGCTCTGCATCCTCAGGCAACCTGCTGGCCTCACTTGGGTCGAGTGAGGCACGCCAAGCTGCTTTGTACTCGATTCTGCTAGAGATTGTGAGCGATTCGACTCGAGCTACCCAAACGGCTGCGCTGTTTCTCCACCAGACCACGAACGTGTTCGTGCCGATTGTGTTGCCGTTCTTGGTTCAAGTGAAGCCAAGCGACATGGAGTCGCAGTTTCAAACGCCTACACAGCGAAGTATCAGCTCAATCGTGCTCGGTCGCTTCTTCAAGGTCGCGGCCGTTGCCAAGGCAGCATTTTGTGAGGCGACGGTCATCCACTTGGCTCTGGCGTTGCAGTGCAATCGTTTAGATGAAGTGGAAGGCAAGCTCCGCAAGTCAAAGAGCTCTGAAGACGCACGCAGACTCCATTTCTTGGGTCTGAAAGAGGGTTGCAAGGCACTGAGCCGACTGGCGCGTTGCCCTACGCATGGCGTGAATCTGTCGCTGAGACCTTCGATTACTTCCGGCAATGTTCCCCATCTCCCACAGGCGATAGTGTGCGATGTGGTCACGCGCATGCACGTGCTGGAGGACATCCTGCCTCTCATCCACGTCCCGACTGACGCCGCCGAGTTCCTTGAAGTCGAAGTCGCGATGGTCCACGCAGCCATTGAGCTGGTCGGGTATCTGAGACCAATGCCTTACGGCGAAGACGCCAGACAGCAGTTCCTAGCTGAGATGCAAGCTCGCAACCATCCACACGGCATCTACGCCCACAAAAAGCTCGAAATGCTGGTGACAATTGCAGCTCCGATGATTTTGCACGTGCTCAAGGAAAAGAACTGTGGTTGGGAGCTCGTGGAGACCTGCTGTGCATCTCTCAGTCGGCTTGCAGCGACAAATCAATGCCGAAATCTACTGCTCAAGCAAGGCGCGCTGTTCATTGCACTAACCCACGTGCCGGAGGTGCTGTACGACAGCCAGTCAGCCAACAAGCGTCACACAGGCAGCAGATCTCCTGTCCGAGTCGACGCCAACGTTGACGATGACGGGCTGCTTGATGTCCCGGCCTCTGTGTTCACGTTGATAGCCAAGCTGTGTGCGATTGCAGAGGGGCGTGACGCGATCATGAAGGCACAAGTATTGCCACGAGTCCTCAAGCGGCTCCAGCTTCGCGATGCGAAGCGGAAAGCGATGGATCTGGCGGTCAAGAGTGAGATTGCAGTGCTGATCCAGCGACTTGCGATGTGCAACGCCGTCGAAGGCAACACCAGCGAGTTGTTTCTCCACTTCCACGTCATCGAGTTGCTCGCTGAGATCGTCGTCAGCCAGACTGGACTTCCTTCGAGCCCACACAAAACATCGTCACATTCCCCTGTCAAGACCAAACGATGCCTCAACTCGGAGATGTGGCGAGTCCTTGACAATGTCGTCGGCGCCATCGCATCAATGGCACAAGATGTGCTGGTGTGCGTGCCCAAGCTCATGCAGCTTAATGTTGTAAGTTGGCTTGCAACACTACTGGACGTACCCAAGCCTAGCAATAGCGACTCCAGCCAGCAGCACCACGTGGTCTCACTGCAGTATCACCTTGTGAGCATCGCGAGGTCGATCGCCTCGTATCCGTTCGGCGAGTATCACGCCTACTTGGCACACGTCAAAGGAAGCGACTCAAATGAGCAGGAAAGACTCAGTTTCATGGAACGGATCAAGAAGATCGCGTTCGACTTTACGGCTGAGCTCCAAGGTCGAACAGCTACGTTCTCAGAAGACCGCAAGACCATCGGCGAGCTCGCACGCGAGACGCTGTCGCTGATTCGGGAGCGCACGGAACAAGTCGAGAAGGAGCTTAAGCGTCAAAGACAACAGAACTTGCCTACGGCTCTTTCACCAGCAAAGTCTCGACAGTCACCAGGGACTAGCAACCGCCTCACGTCGTCAGGTTCAAAGGCTTTACAACACACGGATGCGTTTCCTGTCATTAGTGTGCTCTCGCCCAAGCGAGACTCCATGACGCCTCCAAGTCCGTCAGGAGATCGAACTCCTGGTCGAAGAGGCAGCAATCATGAGAGCTTGGCGCCGCTGTCGCCAACTCAACCACGTTTGAGTTCTTCAGCCTCACTGCCGTCCACGATCATCGTCGGTTCAGGCGCAGCGACGATCTCTCATGGGCTTGACTTGCTGGCAACACGGCCGCCTCCAAAGCCAGACAGCACTCCGGAGCCGCACTACATCTTTGCACGGCCGAAGCAGAAGACAGTGGCATCCAAAAAACACAGTAGCAGAAAGAGCCGACGCACCGCCAACAACGGCGACACCAGTAAGAAGTTTCGGATGCTGGACCCTCCCTTCCAGACTGCGTCGAAGCCAGTACCACGAAGCCGAGACCACGAATCGCATCGTGAGGCCTCTAGACACGAGCATGAGACCAACATGAACGAACGAGAAAGCTTTGCCTTTGCCCAGGACGTGGTCCACTACGGCCACCAAGTGAGTCTACGTGCACAACGCAGTCGGTCAGGAGACAAGTACATCCCATCGCTTGGGCATTTCCAACTAGAAGACCCGACATTGAACGTCCTGCGAAGGCGATAGTAGTAAAAGAGACTACATCTCTTCATGTATTCACCTACGTTGTCTGTCTGTCTGTCTACCACCTATCTGACTACTGTCGGTCTGCATGCTGCGTATCTACACGAGCGACGCGCCGCTCTTGTCGTCGTTCGAGCGCGTGGTGCCGTAGCCCTTGATCTTGCCGGCCGACTCGCGACGTACCAGGCGTTGCGACGACGGCAGCGTGCCCTTGGCGCCGCCCGTACTGCGCAGAGCCATCGGGCTCTGGCGGTACACGACCTTGTCGGTTCCACGGCGCTTCTTCATGAGATGGGTCTTCTGCAGCGACGGCGAAGCGTACATCGGCGACTTCTCCACAGAGCGAGAGGATTCGACCTGTCGCGTCTCCTTCTCCGAGTGGTACACGAGCATGCCCATGACCAGCACAAACAGCGCAAAGCCGTCGTAGATCGTGAACTTCTGGCCGGCAAACTTGCCCGTGAGCACTGGGATCATGTACAGCAGATCCGTGAGCGGCAAGCACACCGCCGAGGACACGACGAACAGCACGCTGCTGCCTTCCTTGAAGATGTACAGCATGAGCTGGTTGTAGATCATGTTGAAGAAGATGTACACGAGGAAGACCTGGAAGATGCCCGAGTCACACGGCAGCTGCTTGCCGTTGAACTCGACCGCCTCGCCCAGGAAGCACTGGTTCGCCTTGCTCACGTAGCTCGGGAATTCGCCCCATGGGATCGGCGGATCGCTGAACGCCTTGATGCGCACAGTCCAGATCAAGCCCATGCCCTGGAGGAGCTGGTAAAAGCTCACCCAGGCATTCGCGTACCAAATGTCGAGATCCACGTCCTTGAGGCCGATCTCCTTGTACACATTCGAGCCGGCGGCTGGGATCAGCGAGAGGATGTAAAGCGAGATCCAGCCGACGGTCGGATCAGGCATGTTGGCCGAGTCGGCGCCCGTCAGGATCGGGATCATCGCGACCATACCACCGTAGAGCACGAGGATCGCACCGAGGATGTGGCCGCGCTTGAAGCGCGTCGACAGGAAGATGTACGAGAACACCATGTTGAACGGTAGGTTGAGCTGGTTCAGCACATTCGCCAGGTTTCCACTGCGCAATCGCAAGTTATGAAGTTAGTGCAGGAAGGTATCATGCCAGTCAGTCGCAATCCAGACGTACCCGATGTGAGGCGTGGGGAACGCGCCGAGGAAGTTGTACAGCGTATCCAGCAGCGCCATGAAGAAGAACTTGTAGTGCGGGAACGCGCGCATCTCGTCCGTGATCTCGTCCGTGAAGTACATCTTGTACCAGACCACAGGCCACGACGTCACCAGGAACGCGATGCACGTGATCACGTTGGAAAAGTACCACAGGAACTCCACATAGTCGTAGGTAATGCGCCTGCAATCGTACAAGAACACCATCGTGAGCCCATGTTTCCAGCGGAGATACAATCCGAATCCACAAGAGCTTTTGGATACGTACGTGTAGAGCACGCGGTCCACACAGCGCGCCGTGATGAGCAGCACGAGCGCCACCGCGAGCTTGGACTCCCAGAGGAGGCGCTTGACGTTAAAGCCCATGGCGCGGCCTCGATTCGGATCTCGTCGGCGTGTTCTAGTCACGCGCAGCGGCTTGAAGAAGGTGGAATGACGAGGAAACAGACGCAGACGCTGCTCGGGATCTGGAGCTCTTCGGCGTCAGCGGCGGGATGAGCTGGTGATCATCCGGATAAACAGGATTCCGTTTCCGGATACGGACGACGACGACTGGATCGGCAGGAGTGATTGTCATACGCTGCCCACCAGCCGCGATTCGACGACAGCCACCGACCACATGCTGCGCCGCCATCAGAAAAAGCGACGCCGGATGGTGGGCGGATACAAGAGGATTTAGAAACGCCAACGATTTCTATACGAAGGATTCTATCTGATGGAAAAGTTGAGGTTGGCGATGAGGAAACTCATCACCACAATGCGGGAAACAAGGGAGGAAAATGGAGGACGGAGAGATGGAGGAGAGAGAAGCCCCTTGCTGTTTCTGGATAGATCCGTGGAATGAGCATTGAAGAGAATATGCGCCGCTGTATTCCTATCTTGTCACAATGGGATTGTGCGCCGCAGTTGCGCGATAAATCTGGCTCGATGGATATGCTGAGAATACGGACGCGTACACTTCGCATCAGTCATTGTGCCTGCAACAAGCGCGACGGCAAGATGGCGCCTTCTCTCACATCATCCAGCTGCATCAACGGCTTCGATCCGCTGACTATGAGCGACTGCGTGGTACTCGACGACGGCTCCAAGATGGTGCGCGTGCCGACAGACGCGTTGAAGGTCGCGATCCACGGCGTGCGCGCGGGCATGGAGAAGAAGCGGCGACTGCAAATGGAGCTGGAGACAGCGGAAGAAGAGACCAAGACGCTCGAGATGAAGCTGCTGAAGCGACAGGAGCAGCTGGACAAGTGCGCGACGGCGTTCCGCACGCCTGAGACCACGCAGATCATGGCGCCGCCCAGTCGTCCTACGAATGCACGCGCGTTCTTCCGCCAGCGATCCAAGAGCGCACTGCACTCGTCCAGTATGCGCGACCTCGTGGGCGAGATCACGGACGAGATGAACCAGCTCGTGGCGCGTGAAGCCAACGTATGTGGGTCTCTTTCTTGTGGACTTGGAGAATGGAGCTAATACTATGGATGTTGTCTGTAGCTACGCGCACTCATGGACGCGACGAGGGATCTTTCCCTCGCGTTTGAGTACTTGGAGGTCGTGAGTCGCGCGTTGCGGTCGGCGCAGGGCGTGATCGCGGCGGAAAAGTATACGTTGGGCATTCTTAACGAGAAGAAGGACACGCTCGAGCTGTTTTCCAACCCTCCAGTACCTCTGCCTGGGCGGTCGTTCATGGAAGAAGGAATGCTGACGGTGGACAGCAACACGACGTTTGGTCGCGTTGTTCTGACTGGGAAACCGCTTGAAGTGGACGACGTCGCCGACTCAGAGGCCGTGGATCTGTTCGAAGACCAGCTCGACATGCTGGATTTCGAGCCGCAGGCACTACTGTGTGCGCCGATCCTGAACGTCCACGGCATTATGGTTGGCGTCTTCCAAGTCATCACGCAGAAGAGACCACTCTCGATGGGGATGCTGTCTCCCTCCGCCAGCGAGAAGGACTCAAACACCTTGCTGTCTGACCACAGTGCAGTGATGCTGCAGCAACCTAACGCTGTGAGTCGCAAGTCGATCTTCTCGAGCCTCGAGAAGGAGAGCTTCCGCTACATTTGTGTGATTACTGGCACTGCGATCTGGAACATGGCTCTCGCAAAGGCACACCAACTCGCACAGAGCCGTATCGAGTGTCTGCTCAAGCTGAACCGCAACATCTCGGCGGAGACCAACTCACTGTCGGTGCTGGATCAGATCATCGCCGTCTCGTATGAGCTGCTGAATGCGGAGAAGATCCAATTGTACGTCCGAGACGAAGGCACAGAGGAGTTTTACATCGCAAGCAGCGGTGTGAACGACACGGAAAACAAGGATGACTTCCAGACCGAGCACAACGGCATCGCCGGTTACGTCATGCGCACGGGCCAGCTCGTGTTGACCAATTCAGCTCAAGAACACCCCGACTTCGACCGCAATTTTGACGACAAGCTGTCGTTTACGACGCGGCAGGTGCTGTGCGCGCCCGTGAAAGACGCCGACTCCAACATTTTGGCGGTGGTGTGTGCCTCGAACAAAGCCGACGGGAGCGAGTTCACGTCGGAGGACGCGCTGTATCTCAACTACGCCGCCGACGCCGCCGGTATCTCGCTCCACAAATCGAACCTGCTTCGTGAAGTCATCACGTCCCAGCGCATCACAGAAGCGCGACTTCGCCTCACTGATTTTGTGAGTTCGTCGACGTCCATCGCCGAGTTCGTGAATCTCGTGATGGAAGAAGGCAAGAAGCTGATGAACTGCGATCGCTTTGGCTTTCTGCTCGTCGATCAGCTCAAGAAAGAGCTGTGGATCACCCAAATCGACGGCAAGAACATCCGCATGCCCATCAACAAAGGCATATCTGGGCTCGTCGCCATGACGGGTGAGCCGGTTTGCACTCGCGACGCTTACACGCATGCTTGGTTCGACTCGTCGGTCGATCAGAAGACGGGATACCGCACAACAAGCGTCTTGTGTATGCCTGTGTTTGAGGACCACGCTCCCACCAATCCGAAGATCGTGGCCGTCGCGATGTGTATCAACAAGAAGGACAACACTCGGATCCTCCCATTCACGGCGACTGACAACGTCAACATGTCGAGATACTGCCAGGAGATCCAGTTTGCGCTCGGCCGCCTCTCGTTAGACATCTCGTACTACAAGGTGGTCTCGGACTGCGGCATGAACGGCGTGAACGTTAACCACAGTGAGCAAGGCGACGGCTCCATTCTATCAGACGACGCAAACGCGTCAGGGCGATACGCCGTCCCGGATGCTGTGGAAGGCGAGATCATATCGTCCATCGTGCACAAGTACTGCCAGTCGAACGACCTAGAAGGCCTCGAAATGATGTCGCCAGGGACGTCTTCCCTAGCGGAAGGCATCGCCGACGCATGGATCACCACGCCTTACGTTTTCGATGACGACGCCGTGTTGTACCGCGAGACAGGCAACATCATTGGCGTTGGAGACGTCGACCGGTGGGACTTCAAGTGCCTCGATCTGAACAACGCCGACATTTTCATGGCCAGCTCGGTCATCTTCCGCGTCTTCGGGTTTCTCGATCTCTTCCGCGTCTCCCACGACAAGTTCTCGACGTTTCTCTCGCATGTGGCTAGCCACTACCGCCCGAACCCGTTCCACAACTTCCAGCACGCGTTCCAGGTCATGCACGCGACGTACATCATGATCCGACGCGAGTGCAGCCAGTACTTCTCCATGGTCGACATCTTCACAATGCTCATTGCTGCTATCTGCCACGGTACGCTACATAGGGGACTTGCTTGACCCTGAACCATTCACTGACGTCTATGTTTGTAGATATCGACCACCCGGGCAACAACAACGACTTTGAGGTCAAGTCGCTCAGCCAAATGGCACTGACGCACAACGACGATGCCGTGCTGGAGCGCCACCACTGCCGGGTGACGTTCATCATTCTCAGCCACGCATCCGCCAACATCCTGGAGAACTTGCCTCGTGATAGTTTCCTCAAGGTTCGGCGACTGATCATCCACTGCATTCTCGCAACCGACATGTCCAAGCATTTCGAGAAGTGCAAGGCGCTCGAAGGACTTACGAAACGCCACATCCAAGAGAAGAAGTATCTGTTCATGGCTCTCGTGTTGCACGCTGCCGACTTGTCCGGCCAGGCGCTTCCGTACGAACAAGCCATTCGGTGGGGTATGCGCGTGCTCACCGAGTTCCAGAACCAAGCCAAAAGCGAAGCCGAGATGAAGGTGCCCGTGGATTCGTTCATGACGAATCTCCACCAGATGAAGACGCGCGTGACTGTGCAGATGAACTTCATCAACTACGTGCTGCGTCCTATTTGGCGGCCGATGGCTGCGTTGTGCCATCAGCTGCGCGTGTACTCGGACTCGCTGGAGGCCAACTTCGATCACTACAAGATGGATCTGGAGAAGCTCATGGGTGACCCGCAGACTCAACGGCCAGTCATGTATGTTCGAGGCGAGAGCTCTCGCCTGCTGAACCGTAAGCGAAGAGAAGACGCAGAGCAAGACGAAGTTGATGTAGAAGAGAAAGACAAGAAGACGGAAGAGGCATCGTAAACAAACTCCTGTCCCCCACTCGCCTAGAACTTCCGCGAGAGCACCTGCGTGCTCTTGGAACTCACGATCGCGACGACATTGTTGGATTCCATCAGCACGTCCTCGACAGCTCGCTCGCGCGCGTTGGAAAGAAGATCGGACAGCAGACTCTCCATCTCCTGCTGCGGCTCAGTCCCCGTCACCGAAGCTGCCGGGACAAGAGCCGTCGTTGTCGCGCGGAGGAACTCAGCGTCGAGCTGAACTTGCTGCAGCGCGCACGCCGACAACTCAAACTGTCGGACCCACTCGCCGTACGCCTTGACCACCGACTTGAGCATCACGTGGATGAACCAGTCGGTCGTGAGCTGAGGAGTGCCGCTGCTGAAGATCTGGATCCGCTTGGCGAAAATGCGCTCGATATCCAAGTGCATGCCACTGCCTGTTGAGCTACCGACTCCTGACGATCCTGGCGCTCGTGACTTGAGCAGGCCACTCGCACGTCGACGGAAGTCGCGGCTGTTGGTTCGGCTGTTGGCCCCGCTTCCACTTGAGAAGAACATGCTCTGCTCGTCGCCCAGTGCCACCGCGATCTCCTTTCCGAATTTGAACGTGGCTTCGATCACGGAAACGGCGAACGCTTGCACGTTGCGGGGCTCTTCGGTCACTTGAGTCCACGCTGACGAAGGGAACAGCCCCGATCGAATGAACGCCGTCAACTGGAGACCGTAGTGCTTCGCGATGTGGACGATGATCTCGTCGGACGTCTCTCTCGTCACCTGGATCATGTGGGCGACCTCCACACCGCCACGCTTCGGATTGGCGTCGTTGTGGCTGTGGTGTGACGTCGCCTCTGGCGCTGGAAGGCACTCGATGAGCACCTGAAGACACTCGCTGATCCCGTCCGACGCCAGCTCACGACAGACACAAGCGATGTAGAGTAGGAAGGGAGACGTCGGCTCCAGCCACGGCAGCGACATGTCGTCGTCGCTGCCACTGGTGCTTGTCTTCTGGAAAGCTCGCTTTGGCTCCGTGTACGTGAGCATCGCCACGTTGAACCACTTGAGGAAATGGTAAAACTGGGTCTGCACCAAGTCGGAGAAGAGGCGGCTCATCTCGTTCAAGATCGACGCACCCGTCAGCACAAGCGGCTCCATTTGGCGAAGCACCTGCTTCATCATGTCAGCGAACGTTGACGCCATGTCCTGGGCCATGAGCTGGACGCTCGGTGCTTGGAACGGCGCGGTTATCTGTCCGCTGGACGTTCGACTGCTGTGGCGAGAAGCTACTTCGTTCACCTGGGTGTGGGCAGTGCGCAGCAGCTCAAACGTCTCGCCACGCAGCTTCTTGAACACCAAGTCGATCTGGAAGCGCACACAGTTCTCGACAATCTCGATCGCGCCTTTTACTAAGCGGCAGGGCGGCATGATCGCGTCGATCTGCTTGACTTGCGCGACGAAATGCTTGAGCACATACATGAGCACGAAGTACTCGTCGCTCTGAGCGCCACTGCTGCCGTCGAAGCCGTCGTCGCCTTCATCGCCGTCCCCCTCTCCCATCAACGACTGCACTTCGCTTAGTGAGCCCTGTACACAAACAAGAATGCGAACCTTAGCTTCTTCTGTAGACAAACCTCAGTTCCGATCGCATGAATCCACTCACAAAATCCGTGTGCGGTCGTCGCAACTGAGCTGCACAGGCGTTCAGATACAATGCAAACGTCTCTCTCGCAAACATCGCGAACGGATCGTCCTGAAACTGCACAGACGCGCGTCCCGTGGTCTTCATCGTCGCGATGTCGGGCAGAAAATGCTGCGTGTAGACACGGAACACGTGCGCGAGCTGCGCCAGCACGTCGCTGTTGAGCTTCTTCATGCAATAGATCACCGAGTCGTCATCCACGTTCGCCGCGTGTGCGTACTTGGCCAGCGCCCGTCCAAAGTACGCCTCGTGCCAGTCCAGGAACTGTTGCTTGTCCTCGTCAGAGCATGCCTCCAGTTGCGCGAGCAGCGCGATGGACTCGCACACCTGAGCCGAGGAGCTCTCCGTGCTGTGGAGTCTACGCCGAAGCTGCAGCTCCAGATTGCGGACGATCTTCTCCGCCTCCACTTGAATGGCCTTGAAGCTCGTGATGTGGTCGTACCTGCCCAGGATGCGGCGCGCCAGTAGAAAGTACTTGGTCGCACTGCCAAAGTCTTCCTGCTTGAGCGCCGTGCTGAGCCGCTGTGGCAGCTCGAAGATGAACTCGAGTCGCTTGAGCAGACGCCGCACGCCAATGAGCTTCTCGACCTTGGACCGGTGCGGCGCCAGCGCCACGTTGATGGTCTCGCTCTTGTCGGTGATCACGTCCATGCTGGCCACGACCTTCTCGACCTCGCGCTCCATGGCCACGACGTTGGTCTTCATCTTGCGGATCGTGTCGGTGGCGCTGATGAACTTGTTGTAGTTCTCGTACACCAGCATCTGCATGTTCGTGTCCAGCTCCTTGATCTCGCGGATCAGCTTGTCGTCGCGCTGGAGCAAGTCGGGCAGCGCCATGGTCGTGAGCATCTGCCGCACGTACACGGGCGCGTCGAAGGCCGGCGAGTCGATGTCGCGGGCGCTTTGCGCGTCGCTCACGCTGTCCTGCATGCCGTAGTAGCTGCTCAGCAGCTCCTGCATGCGCGCCATGCCGTGGTCTGGTGCCGCCATCTTCGTCGTCGTCGTTTTCCACGTTGGCCCCTTCAACTCATGGGATTGCATTTTGAATGTTGCACGAAGAGATTGTTGCTTGAGTGGGAGGGGTCAATCCCATTGAATGTTGCGCGAGTGGAAAGGAGCTCCTGGAAGTTCGCACGCCCAGATTCTGGAAGAAACTGAAAGTCTGAGTCTGATCCCTGGAACTTTTCCGGTGATCATGTTGACGCAGCCAAAGATTCCGTCGATCCGCCATCGCGCCGCGCGTCTTGTCACCACCACGAGATCCAACAATGCGATCTTCATTATGAACAGCTCATTATCAGTGGGACGTAGATCAGCAATGAGGAATAAATGCGGATAGAAGGCACGGTAGATGAGGATGATGGGGGATTTCATTTCAAAACGATAATGATACGGTGCACATTTACGAGGGTCTTCTGCTTTCGACTCTCGGCGGCTCAGTGAGGAAGCTGGTGCGAGAGACGCAAAGCATTTAGAACGGCCAAAGCTTGCGGAAGAACGACTTCTGCTCCTCTGGGAAGTTCACGCCGTTCTCCGTGAGCTTGGTCCACGCGGCCGTGAAGTCCTTGAAGAAGAGCTCCTCGTCCTTGGCGTACAGCTCGACGTACTTGCGGAACTTTGGGTCCTGGATCAGGACCATGTCGGCTGGCAGCATCATGAGCTCACCCGTTGGGTCCTCGAACTGCGCTGGGCCGTTCCATTTCTTTGGCGTCCACGTGTTCTCAAGGAGCTGGCGGAAGTACTCGTTCGAGAACGTCCACTCGGCGTTGGTCCATGGGCCGCTGTAGCCGCTGCGGTCTGGGTAGCAGCGGCCAAGGGCGTGCGCACCAAGAAGCGCGACGATCTCACGGTCGTCGAAGTTCATGCGGTAGAACACGTCACGCACGTGCTGCGTGGTCTTGTCCTTGGTGCCCATGTCGGCGTTCGGCAGACGGTCATCCGGCGTGTGCTCCTTGCCCGACGAGCCAGGGGCCGCGTCTGGGCGACCGAGACGGAACGGAAGGTCTGGGCCGCCCATCTCTTCGATCATGGTGTTGCCAGCGAGCACGTACAGGTCGGCGTATGTGATCTCTGGGTGGTTGGCCTTGACCTTCTCAAGGGCCTTCACAGCGAGGTGGAGACCGGCGTTGCCGCCGTGCTTGATCTCCGGCTCGTAGCGGATGGTGCCGCCCGTGGAGCCACCCGAGCCGTCCTTCTTGCTGTAGGTGCCCGACGCGTGCCACGCGAGACGCACGAGCGTTGGGCCCATGTAGTTGTTGCCGTCGAAGACGTCGACGATCTCCTTCTTGATCTGCTCAAGGTCGGCGGCCTTCTCGCGCGCCATGGCGACGTCGGCAATCGCAAAGCTGCCAACAGTGGCCACACCGGCGATGGCGAGCATGGTGGCGGCGCCCTTACCCTTCTGGGCGGTTTCCTTGGCGCCGGCGGTCGCGAACGAGCGCGAGACCGAGGCGGCCGAGGCCTGCATCTTCATGGCACGGATGGTGGCACGACGGAACATGGTGATGGATATGTGGGGATTGGTTCTGACAGGAATTCAGGAACGGTTCTAGGCGAGTCGGCGAATTGCGAAGTGATCATGACAGTGGAGACTGCGGGGGAGCGCCGAGAGCGGAGGAGCGGAGCGGACCACACCAAACCAAACCACGGAGGAGAACAGGAAGGAACCGCCGAAGATCTGATGCGCTCGCTGTTCCGACGGGCCGGTCCGGGATGTTACCACGGTGGACATGGTACGCGTCGAACATAGGCAGTTCAGTATGGCGCTGACCAGGTCGGACGGGCACGTCGCGACTTTTTGTTCTGGCTGTTTCTAATCCCAGGGAGTCGCATCTTCAACCACGGTGAACCGTGTGCGATGGGGGAAAGTTTTTCACTTGAATACTCTATGGTGGACGTTCTCGAACCGGTCCCAAGCGAACCGTGATTCATCGTCTTTCGACAAAATCTGGACCCGCGGAAAGCGAATTTATCCGGAAACATTACCGTCACCTCGAGATAGTGACACGTTTACAAAACGCACAACGACATGGCTACATTTTCCAAAACCGACGCTCGTAACGTCCCAACCGAACTCTTCACGATGAGCAGCAACGTAAAGCAAAGCCTACAACTGCAGCAGCAGCCAGCATGACGATCCCCAGCGCCACTGATGACGATGTACGCACTGTGTACGTACCTCTGGGCGCGCTGGAGGCGCTTGTACTCGGTGCTCGAAACCAGGGAGACGAGGAGCAAGCCCTGCGCCAGCAACTCGCCGAACAGCGCCAGCGGATTGAGCTGCTCAAGGCCAAGACAGCGGAAGTGGAGCAGACACTGTCACAATACAAAACAGACCACCGCCAATCGGTGATGACTCCTCCAATGGCTCGTTTCCATCGTCCACAGCCGCCCACGCGTGCATTATCCTCGTCCGACTCCAGTCTCGCAGGGTCACCACCACAGTCGCCTTCCCAACCCACCGGCTCGTCCGACGTCAACCACTTGCTGTTGCCCAACAACTCGCCTGCCGCCATGCGTGTCATGGTCACTAAGGAGCGCGTCGCTCAGTTGGAGGAAGTGATGACATCAGTGAAAGAGATCTCTGCCCAGGGCGAGTTTGAAGATGTGATCGCACGCACGCTCGGAGCCGCTCAGAAACTCGTGCGAGCCGACAAGTACACACTCGGCCTACTCAATGAGAGACGCAACGTCGTGGAGATCTTCTCTACAGGGCCGTGGAGGAAGAGCCAGGGCCAGAACCAGACCCAGGGGTCTGTGCTCAGTGATCAGCCCCAGCCGCCGCGGCAACGGATCTACTCGACGTTTGGGATCTCCCCCAGCCCAAACAAACTCAAGACCAAAGGCAGCAGCTCAGCCAACGTCGCAGTGTACACGGCGGAAGGCTTCGTCGCTGCAGACAGCGCCACGACGTTTGGACGCGTGATCATGACGGGCAAACCGCTCCACATTGAAGACTTTTACACCCACGAAAACTACGACGACCAAATCAAAAGCGGCAGCAAAGGTGCGAGTCCCAAGGCGCTGCTCTGTCTGCCTATCTACAACGCCCACGGTGCAGTCGTCGGCGTACTGCAGGTCGTGTCTATGATGAACTCTTCCACGACCAGCGTGCTTGCCCACGCGACGCCTAGTCGCCCCAAGACCTCAGTGGACGTTGGCGCGTCCTCTTCGTCCTCCTCTTCCTCTTCCACTGGCACGACTTCCAAGGCTGAAACAACCGTGTTCACCGACACGGACAAGCGCAGTTTGGAGTTTCTCGCGGTCGTTGTGGGTGCTGCGATCTGGAACTTGATCCTGTTCAGGGAGCGGCAAACGGCCCAGAGCCGCATCGAAGGTTTGCTCAAACTGCACCGCAACATCTCCATGGAGGCCGTGTCGTCAACCGTGCTGGACCAGGTGCTCTCTGTGTGCCACGAGCTCATTGGCACAGAACGCATCGGTCTTTTCCTCAAGGTCGAAGGCGAAGAAGATGAGCTGTACATCGCGTGTGCCGCCGACATCGTCAGGGGCGAGTACGTGCCGATCACCAAGGGCATCGTGGGCCACGTCGCGCGCACAGGGGAGACCGTGATCACGAACGACGCCTACAGCCACTCCATGTTTGACCCGACGCTGGATCACAAGACGGGCTTCGTGACCAAACGGATCCTGTGTTTACCAGTCCGATCACCCGACGGCGCGATCTTGGCTGTGCTGTCGGCGGTCAACAAGATCGACAACACGGACTTTTCGGGCGAAGACGCCGTGTTTCTCAACTACGCCGCCGATGCTGTTGGTATCTCACTACACAAGGCGAGTCTCCACCAGAAAGTCAAGACCTCGCAGAAGCTGATCGAGGCGCGGCTCAAGCTCACGACGTTCATCTCGGAAAGCGCTGATATCGAAAGGTTTGTGGACTTGGTGATGGAGATTGGCAAGGATATCATGGAGTGCGACCGCTTCGGGTTCCTACTCATTGACCACTTCAAGAAGGAGCTGTGGATCACGCCACGCGTGGTCGGAGGCGGCAGCGAGAGCGGACTCCGTACGCCGATGAACCGAGGCATCTCCGGACTCGTGGCGACCACGGGCCAAGTCGTCTGCACGCGAGACGCGTACAAACACGAGCTGTTCGACCCGAGTATCGACGCCAAGACCGGCTACCGCACGACGAGCGTGCTGTGTATGCCGATCTTTGAGGACCACGCAGCGAGTACGCCGAAAGTCGTGGCTGTGGCGATGTGTATCAACAAGAAAGAAGGCTCGCACTTCGTGGCGTTCACCAAGACGGACCAGGAGGTCATGGAGAAGTACTGCCGTGAAGTGCAGTTCGCGCTGGGCCGCCTGTCGCTCGACATCTCGTACTACAAAGTCGTATACGACTGCACTGTCGGTGTTGGTGCTGACGGTGCAGATCCGACTACGGCAGCAGTAGCGGCGAGCCGACTGGACGCGCTGTCTGAGCCAGATATCATCTCGTCGATTGTGCACAAGTACTACAGCAACAGCGCAGCGACGACGACGTTGAAGGCTGAAGACGGAGGCGAGGACGCAAAGAAAACACCTACAATCGCGTCCGTCGTCCCAGCATTACTCAAGAAGAATCACGAAGACGACGCGATTCCGTTCCCACGAGAGATCGTGTTCCCCAACGGCTCCGACGAGCCGCTGGACTCGTGGTCCGTAGACACACTGACCATGAGCAGCAGTGACGTTGCCTCGTACTGCGGCGTCGTGTTCCGCGCGTACGGGTTTCTCGAGGCGTTCCGCATATCTGGTGAAAAGTTCGCGGCGTTCACGACCAACGTGGCTAATTACTACCGCAGCAACCCGTTCCACAACTTCCAGCACGCGTTCCAAGTGCTGCTCAACATGCACGTTATGATCAAGAGTGAGTGTCGCAAGTTCTTCAGCGGCGTCGAGATCTTCGCGATGCTCGTAGCCGCATTGTGCCACGACATCGACCACCCGGGTAACACCAACGACTTTGAGCTCAAGACGCTCAGCCCCATGGCACTCACCCACAACGACGACGCTGTGCTGGAGAGACACCACTGCCGCGTCACGTTCATCATTCTCAACCACAAGTCGGCCAAGATCCTGCAGCATCTCGACGAGGCCCGGTACAAACGCGTGCGGCAGCTCATCATCTACTGCATCCTGGCGACCGACATGTCCAAGCACTTTGAGAAATGCAAGGCGCTCGAGAATCTCACGCGGCGGCAGCTCAACGAGAAGCGCAGTCTGCTGATGGGCATCCTCATGCACGCAGCCGACCTGTCGTTCCACGCGCTGCCCTTCAAGCAGGCCCACGACTGGGGCAACCGCACGCTGGACGAGTTCCAGAACCAAGCCAAGGCTGAGGCCGACCAGAACGTCGTCACGGACTTCTTCATGCAAAACTTGGACAGCCGCAAGAACCGGCTGATCGTGCAGCTCAACCTCATCAACTACGTCGCGCGGCCCATTTGGCTGCCGCTCAGTTCGCTTTGCCACCAGCTACGCGTGAGTCGCTGCATTGTTTGACAAAGGGATTTGAGCTCACGAGCCAGGACTGACGAGCTGGTTTTGTGTGTGTAGTTTTACGCGGATGAGCTGGAGAAGAACTTCGAGCTCTTCCAGAAGCAGCTGGAAGACTGCCGTGAGGCTGAGATCCAGCAGCAACACCAGCAACAGCACCAGCACCAAGGCATCAAAGTGGCTGCAGCCACAATTCCAAACCACGACGTGGCGTCCTCGCCACAGTCTCATCAACCAATTTCATCGGGATCTTCAACGCCTCGATCATCCACGTCCATCGTGAGTCTCGACGAGCGGCCCACGAGTCCAGGATCCGGCATTCCAGTCCTCCCACTGCACCACAGCACGAGTGGACCCCACCACCACCCACATGCGCCCATGCGCTCACACTCGTCCAGTAAATATATAAGCCACTGAGCAAACACGACTCGCATTGTCCGATAACCCTAGCTGCAGACTACTGGAAGAAGACGACGACGACCGTCGTGTCGTCGTGGCGACGGCGGCGGTGGCTGCCCGGTGGCAGGCTCAGCAAGTCGGCGTACGACATCGAGTACCGCGAGGCCGCCTTCTGGAGAGTCTTCTCCACCAGCGCACGACCCGCTTGCTCAGGCGTACCCTTGGCTTGCTGCTCACGCACGACCTCCACAGCCTCTTCGTTGGTCAGGAAGTCCCACACGCCGTCCGAGCCGATGATCACGAACTGGTCCTCGGCGCTGATCTCGTGCGAGCGCACGTCCGGCGTGGCCGTGATGTACGGAGGCGAGTACGGCGCCGCGATGTGGCGACCCGCCGAGCGGTCGCCGTTCACGTACGGAGGTCCGTTGAACTCCGAGTACTTGAGCGCAAAGTCGCCCAGCGCACGCGTGGGCTGCAGCGCGCCCTTGACGTAGCACGAGTCTGGACGGCGACACACGAACGCGTTCTCCTCGCCCGGGTGCTCGCGCTTGAGCTTCTCCTGCTCGATCTTGGACATGGCGTTCTGGTCCTGAGAAAGTGCGACGGCCACGTACGGACCCTCGCCTGGCGCCGCGCGCGCCGACTTCTTCTTGCCCAGCACGGCGCGGATATCACCGGCGTTCGCCACGTGGAGCATGTTGTCGCGCACAAACACCACGAGCGCACACGAGCCGCAGCGGCCGACAGCGCCAAAGCCGAGCTGGAAGGCGGCTGAGACCTTGGCCAGCAGATCGCGGTCCGTGCGCGCGAAGCCACGCTGGATGGCGCTGGCGATCGCGTGCTTGGAGACCGGCGGCGTGTCGGACGACCCGTCCTGCGCGTTGGCGCTGCCCTTGAAAGCCGTGAGGTGCTGCACTTCCTTCTGCACGTTGCCGATCAGTACCTTCTTGCCATACTCGGACACTTGCCAGCCACCTACACGACACCCACACCGTTAGATCTCGATGCTATAGGCATTCGTATACTAGTAATAGCCTACGCACCGTGGCCGTCGAGCACGAGCGCGTACACGTCGCCGTTGGGCGTCGTCTGGACGTCGAACTTGTCTTCGATGGGGAAGTTGGCCTTGTATGACGCGCAACTGAAGCGCGCGACACGGGATTTCTCACTGCGGACGGCTTGGTAGACCTCTCCGTCGAGAGGGAGGATGAATCCGATCTCGTCGCCGACGTCCTCGCCGCTGTACGCCGGCGTGAAGCGCGCATCGCACTGGGCGTCGCCTGTCGCGCCGTTCACGGAGCAGCTCTCGGCGTGGGCGATCGCCAGCATGGACAGTCCGAGGCCGCCGACCAGAAGCGTCTGGCGGAACAGTCCAGAGCTATAGCCATTAGCTGTGCGCTGGGAGGCGCTCAGACTGCGCGCTGCCGTGCGCAATCCACGCGTGAAGATCCGCATATTCGTGCTGGATGGAGCTTCTTATTCCTCTGGTTCTTTCCCGCACTTGGATTTCACCCAGGTCTGACGCATGGCATGAAAAGATAAGAACGGTTAGATGCTGAAGTTAGGAACTGGTGAGGTTGAAGTCAGGATAGTCCACCGGTACCAAAACGGTATTCGAAAGTGAGATGGCTACACGCTGGAGCACGATGATTTTGTTGGCGCTCAAGAACAAGGTGTGTTCTCGACGAAGGCAACCCGCTTCCACTGGACGGACGAGGGCTGAGAATCAAAGCGTTTGATTGATTTCCCAAGAACAATCAAACTTGACTGACATTGTTAGAGGCGAGTCGAATTGTGGGTGAATAATACCAGACTCACACCGAGGGTGATGGCGGTCGAATTCCAGTGCGATGCCGAGTACGAGTTCATAATCCCTCGCAAGTCAACATGCCATGTATACTGCTGCTACTCCCAGTGCTATGCGTTACGACCAGCGGACATTGAGTTCAGCTCTGCGGCGGCTCAGCGGCTCAAACCGCCAGCCCCGGCCTCACAGTTGACTGAAAGAGGTCCCACCTCGACCTGCCCACGTCAGTCGCTGCGAGAGAAGGCGATGAGCCGCCATTGCACCATCGCTGGAAGTGTCTCCGTCCGCCTCGATCTCGACTGAAAGGCACGCATGCTTGAATTACATGTACAGCAGAGGCGGAAACCGCGCAGAAACCACCTCTCTCGGTCATCACGAGGCTCTTGGCTCGAGGAGCTCAATGAAATAACGAGCGCTCCAACCTCAAGACCAAGAGCAGACGAACCGCATCTCAGTGGCGAAGTCGACAGACCGGTTTCGGCTCGAGCGCCGCTCTTTCTCCCGTTGTTCCGCGCACGCTGTTCCACACCTGATTCGAATCCGCCAACTTTCAGACCAGCAACCGTAGAAAAATCCAACTTTCATTTTTTTCTCCGTTTTTTTTCTTCCATCGATCCTGGCGAGGGCGTAATGTCCCGGATGTATTCCAATCTTTGGTGCATCCACAAGCAATCGGCAACTGGGTGCACGAAAGTCGGAGCGTTTGGACCGTGTGAAACAATCAAACCAACGAAAAAACAGTGGAAACCAGCGAAACAAACTTTCACGTCAACCAAAATCCAACAAAAAATTGTCCATGGAAATTCTGGAACCCACGGCGGAGAGTCCAGATCGCCAGAGCTGGAGTGTCCGGAGTGGGGTACGTGCGTCTCCTCTTCGCGCTTGTATGGACGACTGGGAACATGCCCGAGAGCGCAGGAGAAGGCCGACGGAACATCGCAGGCGCGGCTGTGCTTGCGCCACTGGCCTCCTTCTAGGATGATGCAGTATTAGAGCACGCCGGACACGAGTCGTGTATAGAGCGAGTCCAACATCGCGAGCGCGAGTCAGCTCTTTGTAGCTGTTCGTTTTCCATCCATCCTTCCGTCGTGCGTCCGATTTCTTCTTTCCGCGGCCAATTCCGTCCATGGATCGCGCCTGCGTTTGTGTGTGGCGTTGGTCGGGGAGCTGCTTCTTCCATCAGCTCACTTCCACATTTCGGAGTCGGCGCCGACCCCAAAAGCGTACCAATCACACAATCAATCCTTTCAGCCACTCGGCTACTAAACCCACACACCTCATAGCCGTATAATCATGACCAAGGACATGGCACGCCGCGGCGACCGCCCTGCCGACAACGACGACTTCCTCGTGCAGCACCTCGTCGACCCGAACGACTGGGTCGCTGACCACGAGCGCACGGTTTGCAACGTCTGCACGCGCGGCTTCGGCACGTTCCGACGGAAGCACCACTGCCGCATGTGCGGCGAAGTGGTCTGCAGCGGCTGCACGCTGCACAAGAACGCGCTGCTATCGGCTATCGGATACACGCGTGTGCGCGTCTGCATCTCCTGCATTTTCAACGGAGGCGGCAGCACGACGGCGACCCCGCCGCCGTCCCACCCAGGCTCAGTCCACGTTGTTCGCGCATGTACCGCCACCATTAAGTCACACTCTCCGCGATCGGCGTCCCCCACCACACAGGCGAGCGACGAGTCCTCGCGCCGCTGGCTCAGCAACCACCTGCACTCGCCGCTGTCCCAGGCCGACCACGACTTCGATCCGGCCGACTCGCCGTCCGCCGAGGACCAGTGCCACGACAACCAGCGCGGCCACGGAGGCAACCGTCGCGCGCACTACCGCAGCAACCAGGAGTCCAACGACGAGCTGGACGCGCGCGCCCACAGCCCACTCCACCCGCACTACGCCAACTGGACCCACCCGTGGCCTAAGCCGCCAGTCCCGTACGATGAAGTCGACCGCCTGGAGGCGCTGGCCGCGCTGCAGATCATGGACTCGAGTCCGGAGAAGTCGTTCGATATGATCTGCGACCTGGCGAAGGCGCGTCTCGCGTGTCCCATGGCTGCCGTGAGTTTCATGGACGAACACCGCCAGTGGTTCAAGTCGAGCGTCGGCCTCGCCCACAAGGCTATCCCACGCAAGATCGCATTCTGCGCGTACACAGTTTTCTCCAAGGAGCCGATGGTGGTGCTGGACACGCTCAAGGACAAGCGCTTCGACTGCAACCCGCTCGTGTCCGGCGCTGCCGCTGTGCGCTTTTACGCTGCCGCTCCCATCATCGACCGCCACACGGGCTACGCCGTGGGCAGCGTGTTCGTGCTAGACACTCGCCCTCGTGAGTCGTGTGACGTCGAGATCCTCGAACGCCTCGCGCAGGCCGCCAGTGAGAACTTGCCGCAGCCATCAGACGACACGGACGACGACTCGGACTCGCAGCAGCGCCACAGCACCGCCACCTCGCAGGACGAGCTCGCGCAGGTCGCGCAGATTGCGCCGATGCCAACGGACGGCTCGGCACCGGCCAACCTCGCGGGCGCTCTCGCTACCAGTGGCCCGACCAGCAGCGGCGAGCCGATGGAAATGCTGCTGATGCGGCTTCTGACGCAGAACACTGAGACCCAGCAGCAGCTCGCGAGCCAGCAAATGTCGCTCAACTCGACGTTGAATCATCACTCGGTCCAGATCAACCGGCTCATGCACGACGTCGCGCGCATGGAAGCCAAGATCGACACGTCCGTGCGGAAGCGCGTGTAGTCAGTCGCCCATTAGTAGTGACGCCCACCCCAAGTGAGTGTAGTTGTGCATAGTGGAGTGATCCACGTCGAAGATCTGTCGGATTGGACGACACGTCGTGAGCAATGAGTACCCGTATCCTAATCGTACATGAGTTTGTATCTACACAACATTCAAAGTCTTGGCTTGGTCATGAACATCAGAGCACACGGAGACAAGAAGGGTGTTCGTTCATTTTCCACATTTTTCCGTTTTCGGTCTAGTCGGTAGTACATACATTCAAGAGAAGAGAAGAACAGCGGGGCGTGAGCTCCTCACGATCTGGGGGGCTATAAAGGCCGCCGTAGTCGCTTAAGCGTAGATCGCCTTCTGCTTCTGGATCTCCTCGATGTACTTCTGCATGGCCTCCTCCGACGAGAGACCCTTCTTGTCCGCCCACGCGTTCCACTTGGCCTTGCCCGTGAGGTCGAACATGCCTGGCTTGGCCGTGTTGTTGTCGCCGACGGTGGCCTGCTTGTAGTACGCGTACAGCGCCAGCTTCTCGTCGTTAGTTGGGTCCTTGGTGAAGGTCTTGGCGAGCGCGGCGGCGGCTTCGAATTCCGTCTTGAGGTCCGACATGGTACTGAGCTTGGTGCTGTGGTGGAGTGGGGTGGCGCTGCTGGAAAGGATTTTGCAGAGTGAGGAATCCGCCAATTCAACTGACGGCCATTGTCTGCGGAAGAGAAGAGAGGGAACGAGCTGCTCGTGCAGTATCGTCACGTGTGCATGGCACTCACACGAGGCAATTAGCCTCACAAACGAGGTTTTTCCGAGGACGACGACACCGAGCCGCAAGCATGACGCACCGCGCAAGTTGAACCTTTTAGTAGCCAATCAGAAGTAAAAAAATGGCGTTTTGGGGATTTTGATTGGCTGAAAGACAATGAGAATTTTTCTCATAGTGACGTTGCGCGAGGCAGTCGCCGACTGTAATGTCATGTCCAGCAGCGGAGGCTCTGCCACGCGTCCTTATGGGATCGCTGTCTTTGTCTCTTGCGCTCTATGCAGAAGGTGGCAGGATTAACATGGAGACTGGTATCCACGCCATAGTGTCGTTTTCATACGGGTACAAAGTGTGGGAATCGAGTGACTCGGACAGCAGCAACTCTTTTTCGACGTGCCGAATCGATGTCATCATCCTATTTTTATGTGGTCTACATGAAAGTATTTTGATTGGTCATTTATCTGCAAAATTTTGGCCAATGGTGACTGTTGATGGAGGTGACCTTTCAGTCGATCCATCAACTTCACTCTGGCTGGGAAAGTGCAGCCATCCTAACCGCCGGATCGGACCCAAAACGACAAGGGTGGTGGCCAAAAAGAGAGCTTTGCTGCCTTGCCTGCGACGCTACACAAGCTCAGTTGCCTCCGTTCTCTACGGTATTCAGGCTAATACCATCTCCACGTCACGGACGGCAATACCGTGGCCACCATGCTGCCGAATGAAGAAAGCGCCGAGTTCCAAGAGTTCCGTCCGTCTGAGCACGAGGATGTTCCGCCATGTGACGGAAAGCAAGACAGTAATATCCAGCCAAACGTTAAAGCGGAAGATGACGAAGAAGAGGAACCAGTGCCGCTACAGCTCCAGGAGAAGTTCCACCGCCTCAAGGGCGACCGCGGTTGGGTGAGTGCTTGCAAAATTTGACCTGTTCGGCTGCTAATCCATTGCTCTAACATGCGTATGTGTTAATCCGATACAGTGGGCGATGGTACCGGCGCCATTCTTGATGCTGGTGGTGTTTTGCACTGGCTTCGCGGTGCTCTCGCTCGTTGTGATCGCCGTGATGGCGGCTACATCAGGCGATAGCAGCTCGACCTCAACGACGTCGTCAGGAATCTTGCTGTGCATCGGCGTGATCAGCTCTGTTGTCGGCAGCCTACAGACGGCTTCAGGCTACTGTGCCCAACGCCTCGGACACCAAATCGACTCGCTTACACGTCGACAAAATGGAGCGCAAGCGACAGCAACGGCTGAGCGTCACCACCTGCTCTTCTACATCGGGCTCTTGCTCCTCGTCTGTGGGACGATCGCCGCCATCGTCAACCTGGGCATTCTCGGTCAAAGTGTGACGGCTCCGTTCGCTGCGATGACGCTGATCTTCAACGGCTGCTTGGCATTCACTGTCCTCCACGAGGCTGTCACAGGATACGACATTGTTGCGACCGTGTTGGTGTTGTTTGGTGTCGGAGTCGCGATGCTCGGCGTGGGGCTTGCAGACATGGAGCAACAAACGTTTGAGCTCGCTAACATCGAAGAAATCTTCTCGCGGTCGGCTTTTCCAGCCCTCTACTCGATCATTCTGCTAGGGTCGCTGCTGGGCTCGTTTATCGTGGTGAAGAAGCGTCACCTCCAGAGTAAGGCGCCAGGATTATGCTGCTTCTCGATCGGCGCCGGCGTTCTTAGCGGATTTTCCAGTCTTTGCGTCAAGTGCACTGTTGAAGTGCTCAAGGGCGTCACGCAGCACGAGTCCGGCGACCTGAGCAACCCGATCCTCTACATTTTTGTCGTCGGCATCCCCGTTTGCGTGCTCTCCCAACTGAAGCTCATGACGCTGGGGCTCGAGCATTTCGGGACGCTCAAGTTCGTGCCGCCCTACCACGCATTCATCATCCTCTCGAACTTGATCAACGGCATGGTGTACTTCGACGAAGCGAGCGGCTACGACGCGCTGTCGGCCGGCTTGTTCCTGGTCGGCTGTGCGTTGACAGTCGGCGGCGTCTTCGTGCTGCTTGCAAAAGTGCCTCAAGCGTCAGACACTGTGGAGGCCGACGACAGCAAGATTGAAAAAGGAACTCGAGTGGACACTCGCCACAGCGACGGCAGTGCTAGCACCAGTAGCTCAAGCGAGAGCGAACCGGAGACGCCGACTCCTGATGTGAGCGTCCAAGCGTGACCGTCTCTGTCACACGTCGCATAAATATTTGATACGTCGTAAATATACCGGCAACTAATGCCTAAAACCGGTATCTCAATCTTGATATTTGAAAGAGCATACTATATCCAAGTCAAGGGCGCTGCCTGCCAGTGGTTCGGTAGCTCTTCGTGGGCAACGTATCAAGTCGAACGCAATGATCCTCCGCCACCATTACGAGATATCCATCCATCACGATGGCGGAGCGACACCACGAGGTCGTGATCATCGGCGCCGGCGTTGCCGGACTGCGGACAGCCC
>JAADXE010000382.1:0-27136 GCA_023337545.1 Pythium coloratum
CAGTACTACGAGCATCTGTGGCGTGAGTACGAGTCGCTGGATGGTGAGATCGTGTCGTTCTCCAAGGGACTGAGCCACACGTTGGAGCTGGAGGTGGTGCTGTTCAAGTACATGGACTTGATCATGCATGTGCCGTTTTGGCGCAATGGAAGCCCGGATTTCCAGAAGCAGTTGATGCTGCACTTGAGTGTACGTGTGTATCTTCCGGACGACTTCATCATTCGAAGAGGGGAAGTGGGTGAAGAGTTCTTCATGATCAACCGTGGCGTGTGTGAGCTCGTGCTGGGGCCAGATAGCCTCGAATGCACAACGGAGCCACTACCAGACGATGAGGACTCGTCGTTTTCGGACTCAGAAAACTACCCTGACGAAGGGGCGTCTATGCGAACGGCTCACTTTGAGGTGCCCACGGCGAGGTATGCCGAGCCAGAGGAGACGCCAGTCAAATTCAGGCGAGGCCGACGAGGCAGTCGTGCAAATATGTACAAACCAGGAGGTGCCAGTGCTCGCGTAGCTGCAGAACCTTCGTCGAAATACATCCAGAAACTGCGTCGCGGCCAGGCGTTTGGCGAGCTCGCGCTGTTCATGAACTACGAGCGTACTGCCAACGTGCGTGCACTCACGTACGTCGAGATGTGTGTCTTGCAGCGTCACGACTTCCAGAAGATCCTGGTCAAGCACCCGGCAGACCGCAAGCACGTGCTCACGTCGATGCTGACAAAGACCATGGAGAACAACGAAGCCACGAAGGTGTGGTGCCCACTGAAAACCATGGCCCACTCGGTATTCAGCGAAGGAGAGCCGCAAAAGGCCGAGAGCCTGTCCGCAATGCATGCCGCGCTGCTGATCTTCAGTGCTGTGAACCTGCCGCTGGACGACGAGTCGATTAAGTTCGGTATCGGCGAGCGGCTTCGCGACCAGCTCGTGGAGCTGCGCGACAAGCAGCGTCAAGGCTCCACTTCTACCCGAAGTACAGCGTCAACAATGCCTGTGAGAAGGAGACCATCAAGCCAAGACGCCGGCGAAACTCAACCCACACAAGACACGGTGCAGTCGTTTGTCGACGTCCATCGATTGACCGAACACGTCCAGCAACTGGAGCATGTGCAGACAACCATGTCGATGACGCTCATGGATCTCTCCAGAGAAGTCCACACGCTACGAGCCACGAATGAACGACTCTACCAACTCGTTGGCTCCTACGAATCGCGGCTCGTGGAGCTGCTGCAAATGCCCCAGGCATCCAGCGACGGTCTCCGTTCGAAGCGACGCCAGTCACGAGATGGAGGCTCTGCAAAGCCACAAACGAACAACAGTGTGCTGATCAGACCCCGGCAATCACGTGTGCCGCTCCACCGCCAGAGATCGGCATCCATGTCCAGCCTCAACACTTCACTCGGGGATATGACGACGCGGCAGCCGCCGAGTCCAGTGACTGACGACAAGTGCCAAGAGCTCACACAAGCCAACCGACAGACCAGCAGTCCTACAAACCGCCGCGCGTCGTTTGCAGCCATGAGAAGCGGCACAGTGACGAACCTCACTGGCACCACTACCACTGACGCAAAGCTCAAGCCACGGCCACACCATTTGGGACCTATTGAAGGCGTCGCACGCTCGGCGTTTTACTCGGTTAAGTCGCTCCTAACGACCGAGTCTGAAACACAGGAAGTCACGTCGCCAACGAAGTACGCCGACCAACTCTTCGAGAGTAAAGCGACTCCCTCCAAGAAGTAGTTCGGCTCGATGACACACTAAATGATGCCCCATGTTTGTGCGTTTGAAGGGAAAGGCAACTACAACATTCGTGCAACATTCCTGAGCATTTACTAATAATACAGTACTTCAGCACCTAATGCGTTGAATGTGTGTGTTGTAATGCATTAATTTAAGGTGGTATTTCGAATAATCATGCGGAGGTCGGTGTGATCGTACAGAACACTGGATGAGAGAGCACGCCTTCCACACGGAGCCGCTTGGCAGGGGAGACTTGTAACAGTGCGTCCAGCAGCGCAAGAGTTCCAGTGCTCATGCGATCCAGCATTCCCCACAGTTCCAGGACCTTGACGATGCCGTACTTGGCGATGACGCGGACCATCTGCTCCCTCACCGGCTCGTCAGCAACCAGCGGTGAGCCCGTGAGCAACGAGAACAGCATCACGCCCAGCGACCACACGTCAGCGGCCTTGGCGTCGTACCATTCCCCTCGTGCGATCTCTGGAGCCATGTACCCGACCTTGCCCACGACGTCCTTGTAGCGTCCCGAGGCGTCGCAGCTCAGACCAAAGTCACAGATCTTGGCGGTGCCGTTGTGGAGAAGCACGTTCTCGAGAGAGAGGTCGCGATGTGCGATGCCTTGGCCGTGGAGGAACTCGAGGCCCAAGGCGATCTGGTGGATGAGCTTGAGGGCGTCACGCTCGGGGAGACCCTGAGACTCACAAGCCCTGAAGCGCTCGAGATGGTCGAAGAGGTCGCCGTCTGCACAGAACTCCATGACGGTGTACAGGTCACCGTGGGAGACGAACATGGGCTCACGTGGCTCGTAGCTCACGACGTTTGCGTGGCCGCCGTGTCGCTGGAGGATCTGGATCACGCGGCGTTCTTCCAGGGGGTTCTCGTGGGCACCGACGCTGTTTTCTCGCAGTGCGTGGAGGTTCATGCGCTTGAGCACGGCGAGCTTCTGTGGTTGGGAGGCACTGGCCGTGTCGCGACACAGCATGGTCTCACCATACAGAGTCTTGCGGAGCCTTCGCACGGAGGCGTATTGAGCTAGTCGTGAGCTGCCGTTGGTGGCGTGGCTCAGTGAGACCACAGGTGATCCGCCGCCGCTTGGAAGATCGGAGGAGCAGGGAGCCGGAGTCGCCCATGAGGAGGAGACCGCGACTGGCATGGTGTGTTCGGCAGATGTGATCCAAGAGGAGACTTTGGTGAAGGTCTCAGATAACGAACTGTTCGCGTGGCTGTACGAAAAGAGAGACGCCAGAAATGGAAGATTTGGAAATGGGGACAGCGGCATAGCGCTGCCCATCCGCCTACCGCCTCTCACCTCCTCTTCTCCTCTTTGTTGTAGCCATCTATGAAGCCAAATTCAAGCGTTCAACATGGCGTGTCTCTGCGTGCGCCTGCAGCCTCACTGCACACGCACACGCCAGCTTCCAGAGTTCGTGGCTTGAGCCCGAATCTTGTCTTTGCGTACTTGAAGCTCGCACGCAGGCGTCCAGTTGAGTCGCAGCTTCTCTTGTTGTTGTCCCCCGTGTCTCTGCGCAACAGTTTGGCTGCGTGGGACTTGTTGCGTCACACGGACACGCATCGAGATGGGCCTTCGGTACGGTACCTATTGTACAGTCTGTACTGGTGTATCAGGAAAATGGCTACAGAACGGAAGGCTGCGAGTTGGGCTGCCGAAAGCTGTCAATGATCGAAGCGGCGGCCGGGAAAGCTGGGCGACAGATTACGAAAGATCTCGCTGGTGTAGTTTTTCTGGTAGCGACTGACCACTGATGGAAGCCGCCGCGAACGCGCGTCCGGAGATGGTTCAGAAGACAAGAAACTTCTCACCCTCTCGGTCGCCAGAGCCGCGCGGAGTCAGGACTCTTGGCACCGGCAGGAGATCAGACTGCCTCGCAGCAGTTTGTCAAAAGGCAAACGCAGCCTCGAAGTCGCGAGGCTCATACGCCACATGCGACGATGTTATGATGATGATCCCGGCGCGTCAGCCAGGAGGTGAGACCTAACTTAGGCGAGACCCTCTCTTCAAGCATGTTTCCGCAGCCATCACAGAACGAAGGGGATCACGAAAAGACACACGCTTTCCGTCTCTCCATCAATCAGCCTCACTGCGAGGTAGAAGACCTATTTTCGGCTGATTCGCACAAACGCTTTTGATCTGATCTCTTTTTGATCAGTGTCGCCAGCGGAGACCGTCGATTGGAACGTCACCGAGTGTTTCCCACGCTCTGTCCTTCCAGAGCGACTCGTACGGGATGCCTGTGCGGGACCACCAAGCAAGCACCGCTCGCGTCTGCTGTTCCTCTAGTCGTCTCGTGCTTTCGATCAATACACCGACGTCGGAATGCCCAACGCCGTCACGCCAGGGCCTCCAAGCGGTACGAGCTTCTCCGCCGTCTCTGAAGGCGGTCCGGCACTGAGAATCCGAGGCCTCCGTCCTCCACAGCCTCGCGGACCGACCACAATCAAACCAGGCGTCGTAGATGTGTGCTCGCTGGGCATCACCGTCGTGATCGGCGGCCAATATTTTAACTGGAACGCAACGCTCGCCGCCGGGCTTCTCCCCGCCACGACTGCGTTCTTTCTCGTCGGAAGCGCCTACGTCGTGCTTCTGTTTTCACTCGCCGAAGTCGCGAGCGTGTTCCCCTTTGGCGGCGGCGCGTACGCGATCACACGCAAGTCGCTCGGGTTCTTTGGCGGGTTCATGGTCGGCGCCATCGACGCCGTCGAGTTTATCATCTACGTCGCCGCGTCTGTACTCGCCCTGGCCGACATGGTCGTCACCAGCGTCCCCAGTCTTCGAGGCTTGGAGCCTGTCGTGTGGCTGCTCTTCTTCCTCAGTGCGACGCTTCTCCAGACGCGCAGCCACGTTTTGTTCTGGCGTGTGAACTCGCTACTGAGCGTGAGCTCGCTCGTGATCTTGATCATGTTTTGCTTCGGGTCGCTGGCTAAGTGCGACATCAACAAATTCTCTATCAGCGTGATCGACGTGGACACCAGAACGCCCAACGAGAGTCCCAAGATCAGTGATATGCTGAGGGTATTACCTTTCTGTGCGTGGTTCTTCGTTGGCGTGGACGCGATCGTGATGGTGGCCGACAACGTCACAGAACCTCGGGAAGTGATCCCTCTGGCTCAGCGAAGCTGCTTGGCGATCCTCGTGGTCACAGCCGTCTTCACGTTCTTCGTCACGGCGTCACTACCGGCAGGAACGATCGCTATTGCTGATACCATAGCACCTCTGAGCTACGGATTCACGGGTTTTCTCGGTCTCTCGGTCTCCGATGCGGCCTTGCTGTCGATACCAGCGACCTACGCGACTGGCTTTGGGTTTCTGTGGGCGTACGGCCGCTTGTTCACCGCAATGGCAGCCTCAGGGCTCTTGCCTCGGCCCATCGCCGCTCGAATCCACCAGCAAGTACGACAAAACCACAGCGTCTCTAGCCGCACGGCCATCGGGATAGGCTCGTGTGTGAGCTTTGTTGTGTGTCTTCTCATCCAGTACGGCTTCGACGACCTCCACATCGCCAGCAACGTGTGTATCGGACTCGCGTTTCTCTCCTACATCCTACAGACGCTTGGCTTTATGGCTCTTCGCAATGGCGGAGGCACGGGACGAGGTAATGCACTCGCGCAGGCATCGTACCGCAGTCCGTTTGGTGTCTGGGGTGCGTTCTTTTCCTTGATCGTGTGGGTCCTAGGCCTTCTATCCGTCGTCGGCTTTCAGGACAGAGGATACCGTGAGCTGGTCGTGATCATCGTGATCGTCGTCGTGCTCACAGTGTACTACTATATGTACGCGCGTCACCACCAAGTAATCTCCAACGACGAGCGAAGCATCGTGCTGTCCAGTGCAGTGCCTCCACGACCGAGTCTACGAGTTGTCGCCAACGAGTCGCAGGCCAAGTCCCAGGCCTCATCAGCTAAGAGTATCAAGTCCAACGACGGCAGCTTCAAGCCCAAGGCATCTCGCGTTTCCAACCACTCCGACGCGGACACGAGCTTCTCTGCCCCAGGCAATCTCCCGGGGGGAATGCGCACGAGCTCTGGGTCCATGCGCGTGTCCATGCCTGAGCTCATACGAGCCGAGAACCGGCTAAACAATCTACTCGAAGAATACCCCGACCTCACAGACGACACCGAAGAGCCGTATGTACGAGACTGGCATCCGTCTCAAGACGTCCGGCCCCCAACAGAGCGAGAGGACGACGGCGAGTCCAGCGACTCGGGCATCGCGCCTCTGCGGTCCGCCGCAGTGCCTCTCCAACGTGCCGGCTCGGACGGAGTTCTACAGACCGGAGGAAGCTCTGCAAACTCAGGCCAACAAGGCCACAACAGTGGAGCAGGCACGCTGTTCACAGGCGGCTGGGGACGCTCGTTCCTCTCGCGGAATCTGAAGCTCGAGAAGCTGCGCGAGGAGACGGAACGTGACTTGCGGTCGGCGATCAGCGGCATTTGGCCCAGCGAACGGTCCGCACGCTGGTCACGCGGACGCGGAAGCTGATGACGCACAGATACGTACGTACAAGTAGTACAATGTAGGGACTTGTAGCCTACAGCGGATACAACCTCATCATTTATCGTCGCCACACTTAATGAACCCACGTCCCTCAACATCTGTGACGAGGACTCCTCGTCACAGATTTGAGAAGGTGCAACCACGGTACTCCTTTGTCAGCCAATCATTTCTCGGGTCATGGTTTAATTGGCTGAGAATGAATGTCGGTGGCTGCACTTTCTCAGCCATGGGTATACGCAAGTATACCATCCAAGTATACAGATCTTTGAGCTCCTCGATCGTGTACTGACGCCACCAAGGACATGCGCGTTGTATGTAAACTATTCATTTGGTTTTGTCGTGTGTGTCTGTGTCTCTGCGAGTGCTTGCTGGCTTCAGCTACTTCCTAGACGGCTCTTGTGACGGAGGCGTCTTCCTGTAGCGTCTGCAGCGAGGCCGCCGTCATTCGCAATCGCATCTTCAGTCGCTTACTTACACAGTGGCCTGGCCGCCGCGCTCTTCGATGAGCAGCTTCCAGAACTCGTGGGTCTCGGCGACCACGGCCTCGGCAAACTCGCGGCCGAGACACTTGCCGTCGTAGCCAAAGCGGTTCACCTGCGGCAGCTTGTAGTCCCGCAGCCAGTCGTGGATGGCCTGGATACATCCCGGCATGTGGGCCTCGATATCGGCCACGTCGTTGATCTTGCTGGCGTAGTGGTCCTCCACGTTGATCGCGAGCACCTTCCAGTCCGTCTCGTTGTCGTCAATCAGCGCCAACACACCGAGGATCTTGACCTGCACGACCGAGCCCGTGCGCCACTGCTTGGTGCCGATCTCAATCACATCGATCGGGTCGTTGTCACCCACACAACCGGTGCCTTCAGTCTCGTGCGAAGGGTCCTCCCACGTCTGCGGCAACGCGCCGTAGTTGAACATCATATCTCCCCATCCGTACTCGCGCAGCTTGCCGTTCTTCGTGTCCTGCTTGATCGGGTTAAACGGCTCGCCCGTGGCGATCTCCATCTTCTTACGGGTCCACTTTGGGATCTCACAGATGAAATTCACGGATCCATCCGAGTTGTACAGTGGGATATCGTGCCACGGCGAGATCTGGACACGGTCTCCGTTACGACCCGTGTAGTAGTAGTTCACACGGAACTCAAAGCTCGGGAAGGCGCCTACGGCCTCGGTCTCAATGTTGCCGATCGTCGGGTTCGCGATACGGGCCTTGAGGAACTTGAACTTCGCCGTGTATCTCTTCATGGCCTCGGTCTGGTCGCCGACCGCGTGGTCTGCATTCCACCACTTGATGAACGAGTTGAAGTCGATCTGGCCGTTGGCCGCGACCTGCATGTGGCGCACGGCCTCCTGCGCGTCCTCCTGCGAGATGGGCTCGCCGAGCTTGGCGTGGAGATCGATGATGTCGTCCTCCGAGATGTAGCCGTTGCCCTGCGAGTCAAACAGATCGAAGATCGCGCGCATGCGCTCCATCTCGCGCGGCTCGATCATGACCTGCGTGCCGTCGTCCAGCACGGAGCCGCGGCGGCCGCGCATCTCCGAGATGATCTCCGTGCCGTATTTCTTCTCCGTCTGCTCGTACGACGCCAGCTCGCCCTTGAGCGTCGCGACCTCGGCACGCAGATCTTCAAGCTCCGTCATGACGGCGGGGACGTCGACGTCTTCCTCACGCCACGAGTCGCTGCGCGCCATCGCGCGGAACGAGTTGCGAGGGGAGGAGTGAGGGGAGGACGCGACTGGACGCGCGTACGCCACGGCCTCGCCGTCCTTCTTGTCCGGGGCGGCGTCGATGAGCATCTGCATGGTGGACAGCCACTGCGCCTGCTCTTCCGAGGTCTCCGTGTACACGCGGTAGCACTGGTTGGACGGTGTGTAGAACTGGAAGCCATTGGGCTTGCCGTCCCACTTGTGGACCGAGCTGAACGCGATCTTGCCGCGGATGTTGCGCTTCTCAAAGTCGTCCTGCGACTCGAAATACACGATCTGCAAAGCGCCGCCGGTGTAGATGACGCAGTAGCGCTTCTTCCAGAGCAGCGCGTTCTTGTCGGGACGCTTGAAGAGCACGCCCGCGATCACGATCTCGCGGTCGCTCGCCGCCTTGCCCTGCTCGATGAACGAGCCAAAGTCCGCCATATTTGTTGGATGATTGATGAAAGGGGATTGATTGATGCTCGAGGGCGAATCTCCGAAAATGAACGAGAGGAGAGGAGAGCAGAGATTGGTTTTGGTTTGCGGGTGCTGCTGGATACGGAAACAAAGGGGAGAGCGGAGTGGCGGGCGGAGCAGAGTGCAGGTTCAGGATGTAGCCCTCTGGTGCTTGCGTCGTCCAGCTGGTGCGTTTTGTGCAGTTGTGACGTTGTTGGTTGTTGGATTGTTCTCCCCTCAGCGCAGCTCGTTGGCTCGTTCGTGGGGTGGAGGAACGGCCACGGGCCGAACCATCGACGCGACGCCGCTGGCGGAGCGGAGCGAAGAACAAAAAACGAGCCAAAGTGGGGGACCGTCACGCGGACGGTCCGCCAGAGTGCATACGCCACGTGATATAGAGCGGTCCCCCAATCAAAACACTCTCTGGTGGTTGCTCAATCAGGGCGACAAAAGGATTCATTTCGCTTTAGTGACTAGATGTCACAAATTACCGTAAGATACCGGTAAAATCAGCCAACGAATACCGGTTACAGCTAAGTGATTATTGCATCTACTCTCTAACCCGATATACTTTTTCAAAGGTATCCGCTAATAGAACATGGCTACAGAAACGAACTGTAGCCATGTTGCGAAACCCTCAGAACAGCTCATCCTACTCAAGAGCTCCTAGTCTCTCTCTGGCCTTTTGTTAGATGCTATCCTTACCATACAGTAAGCAGTATATATAAGACCACATCGCCGATGATCTGATCGCAGGACGGGGGACTCAACGCCACACAACAAGCCAGCCGACCCTCCTCTCGACCGGCTCACCGGAGTCCCCTGTCATCACCAGTTCGGCTCTTCCCATCTCGACAGGCGACAGCGTGTGTTGGTGTCCGTGCCCTTGCTCTTGAGCAGCAGAGGACAATGAAAAAGAAGAGCACGGCGAGCGGTCCGACGGACGAAGACCGTGAGTTCCGTAACCAGTTACTGGCGTTTTCACCTCGTGCGCTCCACGAGAATGTCGCCGACACGGTCGAGAAGGCGCTAGGACGGTCCATGCCGCAGATGGAAGTGCGTTTCCAAGACCTGACGATCGTCGCCGACGTCGTGGTGCCTGTGGACGGAGCCAAGCCACGAGCCAGCTACGCGACGGTGGGCAACAGCATCCCTCGCGCCCTCGCGTCGAGCTGCACGATGAAGAGCACCAAGACGCGGCGTAATCTGCTGAACAAGCTCAACGGGGTCTTAAAACCAGGCACGATTACACTCGTACTGGGCCAGCCAGGCTCGGGCAAGTCGTCGTTTATGAAGATCTTGAGCGGTCGGTTCCCAATGGACAAGCATGTCTCTGTGGAAGGCAAGATCCTGCTGAACGGCCGCGAGCAGAAGGAGATCTTGACCCATTTGCCGCAGTTTGTGTCCTACGTGACCCAGCAAGACCGCCATTTCCCAACGCTGACGGTCAAGGAGACACTGCAGTTTGCCCACGCGTGCTGTGGCTCGTCACTGACCAAGTTCGAAGAGAGTTTGTTCCAAAAGGGATCGCCAGAGGACATCCAGAACGCGCTGGAACTGGCGAAAGCCGTCGTCCAGCACTTGCCGGATGTCGTGATCCAGCAGCTCGGTCTGCAGACGTGTCAGGACACGATCGTCGGCAATGCGATGCTTCGCGGTATCTCTGGCGGCCAGCGCAAGCGCGTGACGACTGGCGAGATGCAGTTTGGCATGAAGAACATCATGCTCATGGACGAGATCTCCACGGGGTTAGACAGTGCGTCGACGTTTGATATCGTGAATACCCACCGCAGTCTCGCCAAGCATCTGCGTCGCACGATCGTGATCTCACTGCTGCAGCCGTCGCCTGAAGTCTTTGGACTCTTTGACAACGTGCTGATCTTCAACGAAGGCGAGGTCATGTACCACGGCCCACGCGATGAGATCGAGGCCCATTTCAACAGCCTAGGCTTCGTGTGTCCACCACGACGCGACGTCGCCGACTTTCTCCTGGATCTAGGAACCGATCAACAGGTCCAGTACCAAGTTAAAGGCCCGGATCACCACCCACGATCGGCAAAAGAGTTTGCTGACGCGTTCCGTCAGAGTGATATCTACAAGGACACGCTGCTGGAACTGGCCAAGCCAGTGGAGCAGATCCTGCAGGACGATATCCAGCGCTGGGTCGAGCACAGAGAGCCATTCGCCCAGTCGTTCATGGACAGCACGCGTACGCTCACGAAACGCGAGATGATGATCTCAGGCCGCAACACCGCCTTTCTCAAAGGCCGCGCAGTCATGGTCATCATCATGGGGCTGCTCTACGGCACGGTGTTTTACCAGTTCAACCCCGTGTCCGTCCAGGTGGTCATGGGTATGATCTTCTCGGCCGTGCTATTCATCTCGCTCGGCCAGGCGTCGCAGATCCCGACTTTCATGGACGCGCGTGAGGTGTTTTACAAGCAGCGAGGTGCGAATTTCTACCGCACGGCGTCTTACGTCATGTCGGCGTCGGCGAGTCAGATCCCACAGGCCATCGCCGAGTCCTCGGTGTTTGGCAGCCTGGTCTACTGGATGTGCGGCTTCGTGGCTGACGGCGGCGCCTACATCGTGTTCCTACTGCTGCTGTTCGTGACGAACCTCGCGTTCTCGGCCTGGTTCTTCTTCCTCGCAGCGATCTGTCCGGACGTCCACATCGCCAAGCCCATTTCCATGGTCACGATCCTGTTCTTCGTGCTGTTTGCGGGCTTTGTGATCTCCAAGGACCAGCTCCCGTCGTACGTCCAGTGGATCTACTGGGTCGATCCCATCGCGTGGTGTCTGCGAGCGTTGGCCGTGAACCAGTACCGCGCGTCCGAGTTCAACCAGTGTGTCTACGGCAGTATCAACTACTGTAAAAGTTTTGGCGGTCTCACTGTCGGAGAGTACTACCTGAAACTGTACGACGTACCGTCCGAAAAGCAGTGGGTGCCATTGGGCTTGCTGTTCATGGTCGCCGCGTACTTTGCGTTCATGGGCATCTCGATTCTCGTGCTGGAATACAAACGCTACGAAGCCCACGGCAACCACACGAGCGTGACCAAGGCCGACGAGGTCGAGCAGGTCGCTGAGATCATCCGTCGCTCCAGTGGACGCCGACTCGACATTGGCGCGCCTTCGCCTGGCACCACAGCGTCTGCCAAAGTCGTTCCAGTCAGCGCACAAGGCGAAAAACCCAAATCCAGTGTCACGCCAGTCACGCTTGCGTTCCAGGATTTGTGGTACACAGTCCCGGATCCTGGGAACCCACACGATACCATCGATCTGCTCAAGGGAGTCACTGGTCTCGCTGCTCCTGGTACGATGACGGCTCTTATGGGCTCCTCTGGTGCAGGCAAGACCACGCTGATGGATGTGATCGCTGGTCGCAAGACGGGAGGCAAGATCCGCGGCCAAATTCTGTTGAATGGCCACCCGGCGACCAAGCTGGCGATCCGTCGTTCAACAGGCTACTGTGAGCAAATGGATATCCACTCAGAGACCTCCACTGTGCGAGAGGCGTTGACGTTCAGTGCGATGCTGCGCCAGCCCAGTGAAGTTTCTATTGCCAAGAAGCTGGCGTCTGTGCAGGAGTGTCTCGATCTATTGGATCTTCACCCAATCGCGGACGAGATCTTGATAGGCCGCTCGACGGAGCAGATGAAGCGCGTGACGATCGGCGTGGAACTGGCTGCACAGCCATCGATCATCTTCATGGACGAACCGACGAGTGGCTTGGACGCACGCTCGGCCAAGACCATCATGGACGGTGCTCGCAAGGTCGCCAACACTGGTCGCACTATCATCTGCACGATCCACCAGCCGAGCTCCGAGGTCTTCCAGTTGTTTGACCGCTTGCTGCTGCTCAAGCGCGGTGGTGAGACCGTGTTTTACGGAGACCTGGGCAAGGAATGTGAAGGTTTGATCCGGTATTTCGAGGCCGTACCCAGCATCTCACGCATCGAGCCTGGCTACAATCCAGCGACGTGGATGCTCGAGTGTATTGGCGCTGGCGTGAGCAGCAGTGCGAGTGCAAGTACATCGTCCTCGGCGGTGGTCTCCGCTACTGGTCCTCCTAATTTTGTGGAGGTCTTCCTCAAGAGTGAGCTCAAGTCGACGCTGGATATGGAGATGGCCAAGGACGGAGTCTCACGGCCGTCGCCAGACATGCCGGCGCTGACTTTCAGCCACACGTACGCTGCGTCGCACTCGACACAGATGCAAATGCTGGTCACACGCTTCTTCCGCATGTACTGGCGCATGCCGTCGTACAACTTGACGCGTATTGTGATTGGCGTCGTGCTGGCCGTGGTGTTCGGTGTCATCTACGTCGAGGCCGACTACGTGACCTACCAGGGCATCAACGGCGGCGTCGGCATGATCTTCTTAACTACGGTCTTCGTTGGCATGGTCTCCTTTAACTCGGTCGTGCCAACTGCAGCAGAAGAGCGAGCGTCGTTCTACCGCGAGCAGGCGTCACAGATGTACCACCCGGTGTGGTACTTCCTCGGTGGAACGCTGGCCGAGATCCCTCATGTCCTCGTGAGCTCCGCGACGTTCACTGCTGTGTTCTACCCTTTCGTGGGCTTCGTGGGCTTTGGCACCGCGATCTTCTACTGGATCAACCTGTCGATGCACGTGCTCATGCAGACCTACATCGGCCATCTCCTCGCGTACGCGATGCCTTCGGTTGACGTCGCGTTGACCATGGGCGTGCTGTTCAACTCGGTGACCAGTCTGTTCATGGGCTTTAACCCTCCAGCGGCAGCCATCCCTTCAGCGTACAAGTGGCTCTACCAGCTCACGCCACAACGGTACGCTATGGGAAACCTGGTCGCGATCGCGTTTGCGCACTGCCCGGAAGACGGCGATGGCACGGCCGTTGGCTGTCAGATGCTCCAGAACGCACCGCCGACGATCGGCAAAGTCACAGTGCAGCAGTACGTTGAGCTGGTGTTTGGCATGTCTTACGACAACATCGCACGCAACCTGATCGTCGTGGGCGGCGCGATCATCTTCTTCCGCGTGCTCGCGCTGCTGGCACTGTGGTTCATCAACCACCAGAAACGTTAGATATGTTAGATATACATACATATGAAACCCACACTTTCTCATGTGGACGTCGATATGGACTAGTCTGATTTGGACCACGGTCTCTTCAACATGGAATCGAATCGAATCGAACCGGCACACACGTTGGACTCGCCCAACGCTACTAATACACTTTCGGCAACGCTTTGGGTTCAGTCACTTGGCTTCTTCCCCACAAAGTATGTGAAAGGAGCTATTACTTCCCACAGGTCTCTTTCCAAATTAGGCGTCTCTCCGGTTCGAAGCCAAGTGCTAATTTCGTCGACTCTCCCAGCCACTGCGTGTCTCTGGTTGACCAAGGAGTCTTCAGCCCCCAAGGTTCCTCTTCATTCCCAATTCTTCACACCAGCAGACAGCTACACACGCCACTTGCTGAGACCGTCTCGACATGGAGTCCACCGCTGTGACCTCACTACCACCCGCGCCAGCATCGTCACCCGGTCGACTACCGCAGCTCTCTGTCCGTGGCGGCCTCACGTTTCCTCAGTACCAAGCCGACGGAAACCACCTCGTACCGTCGACGCGTACGCCCCTGAAACAGCCTCCGATGTCGGCGCCGTCGCCACGGTCCACAAGTAACGATGGCGTTGCGCACAAACACCCACACTTTGCACTGGACATCGCACACTCCAACCAGAAAGACAGCCGCGATACGAGCGGCATGCGGCCTGCGTCGTCGCCGACGCCCACGACGATCGGCACCGAGTCGGCCTTGTCGTCGTTCCTGTCGCCTACGAGCCTTAGCACCGCAAACACCACGGCTTCCAGTGCTCTTGTGGGCAGCTCAACTGATCTACAGGGCGGCACGTCAGCTACGGACGTGGATATCCGAGAAGTGATCACCGACCCAGAGTCGCCAGCGTTCCAGGCGCTGATCAAGGCCAACCACGAGAAGCCCGACGTCTCGCTGCTCGACAAGCGTCCGCGCATCGGCCACTCGAAGCTCGGACGGCATAAGTACAAGGCCGACAACCGCAGCTTCAAGAAGCCAGCGGGCAAGGAGATCCACACGCAGCACGAGCAGTACGCGCTCACGTACGGCATGATGTGCGGCATCCTCAACTCAGCCGGTCTACAGAACCCGTTCAAGCAGAGGCTCACGATGGACGACTTCATGCGCGTGGACAAGCGCGTGTTCCCGCCCAACTCGAAGCTCCAGCATCCGTTCAAGTTCAAGGACTACTCGCCCGACATTTTCCGCCAGATCCGGCGCCGCTTTTGCATCGACTCGGCCGACTACATGGTCACGCTGTGTGGCGACTTTAACTACATTGAGTTCATGTCCAACTCCAAGTCTGGCCAGTTCTTCTTTTACTCGCACGATGGGCGGTTCATGATCAAGACGCAGACCAAAGAAGAGTCCAAGTTCCTGCGCCGCATCCTGCCGCACTACTACAAGTTTGTCATGGAGAACCCGAACACGCTAATCACGCGGTTCTACGGCATGCACCGCGTCAAGATGCACCACCTGCGCCGCAAGATGCACTTCATCATCATGGCCAGTGTGTTCGACACGCCGCTCGAGATCCACGCACGGTTTGATCTCAAGGGCTCCACTGTGGGTCGGTATGGCACGCAGAAGGACAAGCTCACGCACGGCGTGCTCAAGGACATGGACCTCGTGGACAGCGATTTCCGTTTGCAGGTCGGTGCCGAGAAGCGTGCGATGATGCTCGTGCAGATCCGCAAGGACGTCGAGTTCCTCAAGCGCATGAAGATCATGGACTACAGCCTATTGATCGGCGTCCACGATGCACGAGGCCAGATCCAGAAGAAGATCTACGGCACGGCCCAGCCAGAGCAACCCACCACCAAGTCGCTGCCTGCGTCTCCACTGGGGGACACACCAGGCGCCGCGGACGCCGCGTTCCCGAACGGCGAGCTGCCTGTGCGACTGGCTCGGTCTGTGTCCGTGCCTGACGATAGCCGCCTCGGAGACCGCGAGTGCATGCCCATGTCCACAACGCCTCTCCGCGATGGTGGTGAGCTCAGCGGCACAGCATCAGGCTACCAAGTCGACGATTTCGACGCAGATTTCGAGTCTGGATCGGAGGATTCGTCCGAAGAGTCCTCGAACCGAAGCGAGGTCGACAGCTTCGCTGTGGACTACTCTGGTGCCGGAGCAATGCCGTTTGAAATGCCGCCGCACGCACAGGCCAATGGCTCGACCAACGTCCTCACGCCTACGAGTCTACGCACAGCTCCGTCGATGGCGTCATCGCTCCATGCCATGGAGCCCATCTCACCGCGTGTGCTGGATGTGAACCGATTCCCGGGCCACTCGGAGTCGGTGTTTTGCAAGGACGAAGGCGGCATCTTCGGACGCGATCGCAACGGCCGCAAGAACGGATACGTATACTTTGTCGGTGTGATTGACATCCTGCAGCAGTACAACACACGCAAGATCGCAGAGACATTCTTCAAGGGCTTCCGTCACAACCGTAAGGAGATCTCGGCCGTGAACCCCGTGTATTATGGCGACCGGTTCGTCGAGTTCATGGAGAAGAACGTGATCCTGGACGACACACTGCTGCCGTCGGGAGCAGCACCAAGCGGAAGCGTCTCGACCACGTCGTCTTGGATGCCTGGCTCACCCGCACAGCCGTCAGGAAGTGCAGCTACCTCATCTACTCTGCAACAGCTTTGAATACAGTACTAAAGATCCACTTCAATCAAGTTGAAATCATGCCAATACCCAGTTAGGCTAGCTTAGTTTTGAGTTCCGATACAGTTTGCAAGTCAAGTGAGAAAGGCCAGTGGGGGTCTTGGTCTTTACATGAAGTGTAGCCATGTGGGAAAGTGAACCGGAGCTCTTCGAGCCAGAAGCTCCTGCCAGCTGAGACCAACCCGCCTTCCCGTATCATCGACTGTAGAGGCTGATCAATCAGTAGACCAGGCGCTTGACTACTGCACTGAGGTTAGTACGACCGAATGGATACTGCGACGCAGTCTGCGTGTCTGCCTTCTGTGCTTTGCTTGTATCGTGTTTGCCAGACGCCTACATCAGAGACCCTTCACTTCTGGCTCGGTGGATCTCGTGTCCATCCGCCTATGCGGACGTTGCAACAGTCTTCTGTCGATTTCTACCGGGTTCCACGAGCCGCAGAGCCAGACGGCGTGTCGTTTGGGGCCAGGACAAGTCAACAGATCCGATTGACCGGCATCCAGTCTCTACCGACACCCACCAAGTGTAGTGCCCCTACACAATTCATTTCCCTCATGCTCGCTTGGGAGTTGCTCAGTTAGTAAAATTCGCCGGGAGACAGCACAGATATCGGAGCTCCACACACAGAACAACAATGGCTCGAATGACAGGCATGCGCTTGCTGGTCTCCATCGCGTTGGCGTGCACTTCGTTGCCGCAGCTCGTGCGGGGTGCCGCGAACATCGACGTCGGCTTCGCACAGGACGGCGTGACCACCTACTGCCAGGGCGTGCGCGGCGCCGTGACCAACCCGCTTCAGTTCCAAGAGCTTGAACTCCACAGTGCCGGTCGCTGTCCGATTGACGTGAAGCTGGACATCAAGTCCACGACGGTCGGCCAGGAATTGCCGCTCGAGGTTTCGTGGGCCGCCACAGCCCACACAGGTGAAGTGCCAGGCAACATCTTCCCACGCGCCGTTGACCAGACCACAAAGAAGCCACAGAACGTCATCGCGTCGTTGCTTCGAGCGTGTAAGGCAGGAACTAACTGCGCTGTCGACGGCGTTGTGGTGCCACAGCTTGTCGGAGCAGCGACGAACGAAGTCGGTGCGTTCGATGCGCAGAACCGCAAGCAGCTGCCAGTGTACAAGTTCCTGTTCCCGTCGTCAGGCCACTACGTGATCGTCGCCATGGTCGTGCTGCCTGGAGACAGCGCGCTGAACGTCAGCGCGTCCGAGTTCATCACGTTCCAGCGGATCACCGTCGTCGACGGCGTCGGCCCGGCCACTGTGAGTCCGCCGATGCAGCCGGCGAGTGTGAATGCCTCGGCGGCGGCGGCTGAGATCGGTGCCGAGGGCAAGACCGACAACATCAACTTCCAGACCGATCTTGTGAAGACCGCGGTCGCAGTGTCCAGTGTTCCAACGGCTTCAATGACCGCGAGCCCGGCGTCCAACAGCAATGGCGGCGGCGTGGACGCGTCGTTCTCCGGCAACACGAAGAGTGGCGACTCGCAAACTAGCGGCAGCAGCAGCAGCCAGATGAACATGATGCTCATCGGCGGTGCGTTGGCCGTGGTGGCCATCGGCGCGATCGTGTTCTTCGTCGTGGCTCGCAAGAAGAACCACACCATGAAGAACAAGGACCCGACCAAGCCGCTGGATCCATCCAGCGAAGCAGGCATCTTCCGTCTCACGGTCACTGGCAACAGTGACATGACGTCGCTGTCCATGAGCCAGATGCAGCCCAAGACCACGGGGTCCCACTCCGTGTATTCGTCGAGGCGTTCGATGGCACCACCGCGTCTTCCAGGCCGTTCCAGTTCCGCTGACAGCGGGCCGTTCACGCAGCCGCGTCCACAGTCGAACCAGTACCCAAGCTACGAGAACCCGACGTTCACGGCCAGCGGCATGGAGTTCCAGCCCAGCAAGAACAACGGCCGCCAGCCCAGCATCGTGTCGCTGGCGTCCTCTGGCTTCAGTGACTTTGACGACAAGGACGCTCGTCAGTCCGGGACGTCGTCGTACAACAGTGAGAGTTACAACGACTACCGCATGTCCAGCCGCATCTACTCAGAGGCCTCGACGAAGGTGCCACGCGGCATGAGTGAGTACAGCACGGGCTTCTCGGACCGCGAGTCGGACTACCCAAGCTCCGAGGGATCACGCCGCAGCACGGAGCTAGGCGCGCTTTCGGAACGAGGCACGAAGCCAGGCACGTACGTGATCTAGGGAGGCCTGCGGAGGGAAGGGAAGCCTGCGCGTAGTGTGTTTGCGTGTATGTAGGACGTGGAAAGTGTATGGCGTATTGTATTGAGTGGTTGTGAGTTGCTTGAAGTCGGTCCGAAAAACGAGAAAGTACGCACGGTCCAACCAATAGACGAGTCTTTGATCGTGAGTCATCTTGACGTTTGTGTGTTTTGATTGATCGTCGTTCCCCACAATCGATGCTGGGAGGATTTGATTGATTGTCGACGAAGAATTGATTTTCGCTCTTGGCGCCTAGGACAGCACAAGAATGTTCTGACTGGAACATCCAGTTACGTTTGCGGTTGAACATGCTGTTCCGGTTGAAGATTCGGACCATGCCAGGTCTTGTAAATTTCTAGAATAGTCCAGACATTTCAAGGGAAACAGATCGATAGACGCATGAGCCACGTGGGACAATCCAGTGAACTTCAGCCGATTGCGCACATGACAAGGCAGCCGTTACACAAATTCACTCCAAAGTGGCCATAAGTAAAACTGAAACTACGGATCTAGACTGTAAATCACTCCTCGATTACGAAAGTAAAACACCCTTTCTCAAACTCACGATGTGACGCAGTTGAACATCCGCTTCGTGACTGGACGCCGTGACACTGGACGTTGCGGAACACCAGCTTGAAGCAGTTGCGCATTCAGGGGAACGGTTCTCCTCCAAGCAGCACCAGCGAGTGTCTTGTTGAGGGGGAGAGGACAGCGCGTCCCCTCCCCTTCTCCTCTCCTCCTCCTCTGTGCTGGAGTGATCCTTGGGTCGTCGCCGACGCCCACGACGTGGAGACGAATGACTCGACCAGCGCTGCGCACGGATTCGACTCGAGCCTCTAGCGGCACAGGAGCTTACCGCACTCTTCTAGGCATAGTCTAATTTTACCCCAAGCTATCCCCTCCGCCGCCTCCTCTCCTCTCCGCCGCCCTCCGCTCCACTCTTCGTGGATTCCCCCTGCTGTCCAAAGAATCTCCGCCATGGCTCGCTCTCCGACCGTCGCGACCGCCAACTTGGGCGCGTTGCAGCAGCTCTCGCGCCCGTCCGCTGCCGTCTCGGCCTCCAAGGCCCCCGTCGCCGCCGTCGCTATTCCTCTCCACTGGAAGCTTGCGGTTGGCGGCGTCGCCGGCGTCTTTGGCACCACGGCGACCTTCCCCATCGACATTGTGAAGACGCATCTCCAGGGCCAGACGCGCTCCACGGGACCAGCGGTGTTTAACGGCCCGATCTCGTGCTTCCGCCACATTCTTGCGACTGGAGGCGTGCGCGGACTGTACCGAGGACTGCCCGCGACGCTCGTGGGTGTGCTGCCGGAGAAGGCCATCAAGCTCGCCGTCAATGAGCAGCTTCGCGAGGCGCTCACGGACGCCGACGGCAAGCTGCCGCTGACCCGGCAAGTGCTCGCCGGTGCCGGCGCCGGCCTCGCCCAAGTCGTCGCCACCAACCCGGTACGTTTCCCCTCCTCTCCTCTCCTCCCATCCCATCAGAACAGTTGATTCTGTTCCGCATCATCACCGGAACAATGTTCTGCTCGTGGCGGGGGGGAACACTTGTCTCATTTCTGAATGATTTTCACTTACATTATCTGTATTGTATTATTTTTCCAGACCGAAATCGTCAAGATCCGTCTCCAGACCCAGACTGCGCTGCCCGTTGCCGAGCGTCTCACCGCCATCCAGGTCGTCCAGGGCCTCGGTCTGCGAGGACTCTACAAGGGCGCCGGCGTCTGCCTCATGCGCGACATCCCGTACGCCGTCGTGTTCTTCCCCTTCTACGCGTACTTAAAAGAGTCGGGCGCCGACGCACAGGGCAAGAACTCGATCTTCTCGATCGTCGCGGCCGGCGGCATCGCTGGCGCCACGGCCGCTGGCATCTGCACGCCCGCCGACGTCATCAAGACGCGTCGACAAATGCGCGGCGCCACGTACACTGGCACGATCGACTGCTTCCAGAAGATCGTGTCGGCGAATGGCTACGGCGCGCTGCTCAAAGGCGCGATCCCGCGAATGATGGTGCAGGCGCCGCTGTTCGGCATCACGCTCGTGGCGTTTGAGCTGCAAAAGAGCTACATGGAGTCGCTGAATGCCTAGACGCATTGGTTTCTATACTACTACGCGCTGCTTAGACCGACCGATTCACAGTGAATTTTTTTATACTGTATGGTGAGAAGATCTTTTTGAAAAAAGACAACGCAAAAGTACCGGTAGTGATGATAATGAATTAACTTTTGTTTCTGATGTTGAAGTTGATCTCAGCAAGCCACGTACTACTACTACTGTAAGGAACATACAGTAAGGCAAGCCGACACCAGCATAAAGTGATGTTTGTTTTCAAAAACCAAAATGGGTCTTTTATCCTACAACTAAATCAATCATCCAACCAACCGACGGTCTCACATGCCGCTGCTCTTGCCTGTGCGTTTGCTGGCCGCCGTGGTCGCGGCCGTGGCCGTCGCCGTGTGGTTCTGCTTGGCCTTGCCTAGCTTGGTGTCCTTGACGTCGTGCGTGCTGTCTGCGTTCGTGTAGCGCGTGTTGTTGTGCTGCGTGGACTTGTTGTTGGTCGTGCCGCCGCTGCCCACGCCCTTGCGGCCGGCCGCCGTGCGTCGTCCGTTGAACTTCATCACGTGCGCGACCAGCAAGATGCGGTTCTCCGCCGCCGAGAACGTCTGCCGCTTGCGCGCCCACACGTAGTAGTAGACGCTGAGCAGCGCGACGACGACGCCAAAGATCAAGATCTCAATGCCGCCGTTGCCCTGGAAACCCACGATGGACGCGAGACACAGCAGCCACACGCTCATGGAGTAGACGGCGCCCAGCACGCCGAACGGGTTGTGGAAGTACGAGCTCTTGATGTTGCGGTAGTTGAGTTTGAGCGAGATGTAGCCGACGCACTGGCCCGTGTACGACATGAACGCCGCCGTGATGCAGATGTTGAAGAGGTACGCCGACACGGACGGCACGGCGTAGACCACGAGACAGATGAGGTAGCTAAGCGCCGAGCCGAAGCCGATGGCCATGTACGGCGTGCCGGACTGAGAAGAGGCCCGTGAGAGGAACACCGGCAGCAGTCGCGACGTCGCCATGGCGGCGATGAGCTTGCCGTAGCACCACATGAAGCCGAAGGCTGTGGCGTACGTGGCTGGCAGCGAGAGGATGGTGGCGTTGGTGTGCGAGATGTTGAGCATGGGCTCGAAGCCGTTGTTGAACGGCACGAGCTCGGTTGGCAGCGAGGCCAAGCCAGGCGGCAGTGAGATCGTCACGAAGAACACGAGCACGCACGTGCCCACGAGCGTGGCGACGCACGAGATCTGCGCGAACGGGATGTTCTGCTTGGGCTGCGCGACCTGGTCGCTGGCCAGGCTCAGCGACTCGACGCCCACGAAGAACCAGCACGCGAGCGGCAGCGCCTTCATGAAACCCGAGAAGCCGTCGGTGAACTGCATGTTTGGGTCGACGGCGTTGGCGGCAAAGTCGACGTGGCCTAGCGAGCCGAAGCCGTAGACGAACACGATCAAGATGGACACGGAGCCGATGGCCATGTTGAAGAACCAGAACGTGCGGTCGCCCTTGATGTGGAAGAAGAGTGCGCTGAGGTAGAACAGCGCCCAGATGAGAGGCCTGAGCGACGCGGCTTCCGGGTTCACCTGCACGACCATGTCGGCAAGCGAGATCACCGACGTGGATACGTAGGCGATGTACTCGAGTGCCTCGCAGCAGCCGATGATGTAGGCTGGGTAGAAGCCCAGCGTACAGCGCGCGAGGCCGTAGGCGCCTCCTGCGAAGGGCAACGCGCCAGTGATCTCGGACGTGCAGCAGCAGAGAGTGACGTAGGCCGTGGCGACGAGGAAGATGCCGATCATGTAGTTGTACAGACCGGCAGAGAGGCCTGCATTCCAGCAAAAGTACTGGCCTCCAATCACAATGGTGATGCCCAGCATCCAGATATCCCACTTGCCTGGATTATACTTTAGCGTCGTCTGGGCCTCGGTCGGTCCATTGGCATTCGTCGTGGCTGGCTTCTTGTAGGAAAACGTCTTCCCGTTGACCGCAATGCTGGGCGGTCGAAACGATCCGTCGTCCATGCGTGGTGAGATGGGCTGGACCTTGATGTCCACTGGTGACGGCGCCGGCATAACGCTGGCTTTGTTGTGCGCTAGTTGGTGAGCTGTCTCGATCCCCCAGGAGATGAAGTATGTCGGGTTTGTTCTGACAGTCTGACAGGACGGAGGCTCGTGAGACTCGAGCCAATTGCTTCTAAACAGCCTCGTTCTGAAGCTGAAGCAACTGCCACAAACGCCTGCACGGTCTCAAGTATTTTTAATTCGACAGTCTCCTAAGACGGCCAGGCAATCGACCAGACAAAACGCAGTGTCAGACAGAAGGCAGGCTGCTGAGCGGGGCAGATCCACACCAGCCCTTGCAACTGTGTTCTGACCGGTGTTTCGTCATCTGCTAGCCAGCAAGGGATCCTCGACTGTTGCGAAACCAATCGTCCGCTCTCAGCATCCATACAAATGCGTAACTTTCGTCATATCAGCAGCATTTTCAGCAGCATTCTCTCACTCGACTTCTGCGACGCTGCGTTCGGACGCCTGCGCCTCCGACGCGCCTTTAAACTGCGAGACGTTTGCATGCGAACTGTGGTTAGTGTGGTTGGTGCGGACCTGCGTGGCGGTGCCCCGGGACGTGGCCTTGGACGACTTGCCCTTGGACTTGCCGCTGAATCGTGTGGCGTTAAACTTCATCACATGAGCCACGAGAAGCACTTTGTTTTCTTGTGGCGAAAACGTCTGCCGCTTCTTGGCGTACGCGTAGTAAAACGAAATTAACACCACAACGATGGCCAAAAACGCCATAATCTCGATCTGGTCGTCGTTCTGGAAGCCGGCGATGGAGACCAAGCCGAAGATCCACACTGTGAGTGAGAAGAGAGCCCCTGGCACGCCAAACGGACTCGCAAAGTGCGAGCTTTTGATGTTTCGGTAGTTTTTCTTGAGCGAAATGTACCCGATACACTGCCCCGCGTAGGCGACAAAGGCCGCTGTGATGCAGATCGGGAAGAGATGGACGCTGATCTGAGGCAGGCAGTAGACCACTACACACAATGCGTAGCTCGCGACTGAGCCAGCCAATAGAGCCATGTACGGGATACCAGTGAGGTCTGTGGAGCGAGCGAGGATCGGAGGCAGCAAGCGAGAGGTCGCCATGGAGTGGATCAGCTTGCCGTAGCACCAGATGAAGCCAAACGCCGTAGCGTAGGTCGCTGGTAGCGAGAGCAGCGTGGCGGCGGTCGTAGATATCTTGAACATGAGCTGGAAGCCGTTGTTGAGAGGCGCGAGCGTCGTTGAAAGCCCCGTGAGTCCGCCGTCGCCAAGCGGCAAGGAGACGGTGACGAAGTAGACCATGAGCCCCGTGGCTGCGAGCGTCAGCACGCAGTACACTTGCGCCTTGGGCACGATGGTCTTTGGACGGATGACGTCGTCGCTGGCCATGGGCAGTGCCTCGACGCCAACGAAGAACCACGTCGCGACTGGAAGCGCGTGCATGAAGCCTGAGAAGCCACCGACAAAGCCAATGTGTGAATCGGACGCTGTGTGCTTTGAAAAGTCGACGTGCGGAAGCGAACCGAAAATGTACACGAGCACGACGAGCAGACTGATGCCTCCGATCGCGAGGTTGAGCCCCCAGAACACACGGCCGCCTTTGATTTGGATCGCGAGCGCCGAGATGTAAAACAAGAGCCATATCAACGGCTCGGAGCCTTTCAGTCCTGGCACGGACGCGACGATCAAGTCGGCAAAGAAGATCGTCGTGGTTGACACGTACGCGATGTACTCTAGTGCCTCACAGCAGCCGATCATGAAGCCTGGGAAGAAGCCCAGTGTACACCGGGATAAGCCGTACGCGCCTCCTGCAAAAGGCAGTGCGCCAGTGATCTCAGCCGTACAGCAGCATAGCATGATGTACGCGAGAGTGACCATCACGTAGGCGACCAGGTAGCTGCAGAAGCCCGCGGAGAGGCCGGCGTTCCACGAAAAATACTGGCCGCCGATCACGATCGTAAGTCCGAGCATCCAGATATCGACCTTGCCACGCTCTTCAATATGGCTCTCACGAGGATGGAGAGGCTGCACGCGTGCGCTGGAGAAAGGCGCGCGTGCGAGGTTTGCCTTGGCCGTCGTGGGCGCCGACGACGTGACATTGTTCGTGGACCCTTCGGTACTAGAGGGCGACGACGGCGCCGTGGAGGTGGACGACTTGATCATGATGGGCATGATCGCCGAGGCCAGCGGCGACGAGAAGAGCTTGGGCATGACGACGCGTTAGGATCTGACGACACGCGCGTTGATGGGCCACAGGAGCTGGTAGCCACGTGCTTGCACGTTTGCCTGACTCTGCTCTCAGTCTGCTGAGACTTATAATTAGGTTGCTGCCTCAGGATTTTAAAAACTTTTGTGCAGGCTCATAGCTCATGCCGGGGCTCTATTTGCCGCACAGGACCCCCTACGGTAGTGTAGTGTGGATGCGCCTCAAAGGGGGTGATGACGTCGCCTGCGGAGACTGAGAACTTCGCGGTCGTCTATTGATAGCCTAACATGGATCAGAATCCGTTGCCTAATGTAAGATTCGCTGTCTCCGCCTTGTGAAGGATGAAGGCGTTCGAGAGTGACGCGACGCTTAGTCGTCGGAGCCGGAAGATCGCCTTGCCAGCCGGGTCGTTCGCGTTTTTCGTTTGATCTCTTCGTATTGCCAAGCACAGGTGTCATTCCTTCCCCTGGCGTCTGACTCCACGCAGCCACCATGGCGACGGTCTCACCAGTACTGAGGTTTAACGCGAGCACAACACGACGCGTCCAGAAATGGGTCGCCTCGTCAAAGCGAAGCGCGGCGCGTCGCGCGCAACCAGCGTCCTCACAGACCCACAGCAGCAGCAACAACGACACGTCGTCGTCTCCGACAGCTCCCATCGGTGCCGTCCGTGAACACAAGAACAACTGCCACTACAAGCCCGCGAAAAGAGAATTTGGCTGCTCGGTCTCACCATCGTTATTGGCGGCCAGTACTTCTCGTGGAACGCTGGCCTGGCTGTTGGTCTGTACAACTACCTAGCGGCCGTGCTACTCGCGGCTGCCGCGTACCTCGCACTGTGCTGTTGTGTCGCAGAGATCACGGGTGCCTTGCCCTTTGCCGGTGGCGCTTTTGGTCTCTCGCGATGCACACTGGGCTTCCTACCAGGCTACCTCATCGGCTGCTGCGAGGCCCTCGAGTATATCGCGTACGTTGCCGCGTCCGTGGACATCTCCTCGAGGATGATGGTCTCACTTCTGCCTGGTCAGGCGCCGTTCGAGCCGGTGATCTCACTGTTCTTCTATCTATGAGCTCTCGTCTTCCACATCGCCGGCGATCGCGCATTCTGGCACCTGAACACGTTCCTGGCCATCATTACCTTGGCGCTCGTCGTGCTGTACGTGTTCAGCTCGCTCCCGTTCGTGGACTTTGCTCGGCACACACAGCGGTCCGACTTCCAAGTCGTCGGGGGGGAAGCTGGGTTTATCAAATCACTGCCGCTTGCGAGTTGGTTCTTCGTGGGAGTCGAGTGCCCAGATCGCCTGTATCCTCACGGTGATCGTCACGTGCCTCGCGGTGTTCTTCGTCACAGTCACCTCGCAGCGTTTTGACACGCCTCATGTGGCAATTTGCTTCGGTGCACTGCTCATTTACCTGCTGACGCTTCTCCAGTACTTTGTACCGAGTGTCGGTACGTAAGCTACCTTACCTGTTCAATGTATGTATGGCGGCGGCGTTCACGTCGTACACAGGCCAGTGTATTGGCTACATCTCGCTCAAACTCAACTACAAAAGCGTGTAGAGCTCGAGCTTTTACAACCCCTTCGGCATTCCAGGCGCCATCTTCTCTATGGCCGTGTGGCTTGTGGGTATCGTGTCGATCGTCGGTTTCCAGGGCCACAGCGGTGTCGAGGCACTGATCTTTCTGACCGTGATTGTGCTGCTGCTGGTAGTTTACTACGCGTATTCGCAAAGGCGGCAGACGTTTTCCAAGCAAGAAAACAAAATCCTGCTCGTCGCGCACGTCATGAAGTTCAACACGTCGCGAAGTAAAGCCAAGAAGGCGTCCACGACGTCCCGCAAGTCAGTATCCATACACCCGAAGCAGCAGACAGTGAGGCAGTCAACGGTCACCAAGCTCAGTTTCCAAGGTGGTGGATCGAGGCGCACGATCGTGCAGCCGTTTGGCAGTTGACACCAGATACCGAGGTCCAAAGACAGCGGAGACCACCCACGATCACGCACGGATTTCCCAAAACGAGGACGTCTATAAGCTAATTTCGATCTCCTTAGCAGCACCAATTACCTATAGAAGCCTGTTCTGAATCCCTGAACAAGTGTGACCACCTCCGGATTGGCCGACCAGAACACCAGGCAAGACGACTGGCAACTGTCACGCAGGCAAGCTGGCTAGTTCAAAGGAAGACTCACGCCACGGCGCAGATGTCAACTCGAGTGATCGAGCATCCCCCCTCGCCTCGAGCCAAGTGATACCATGCCAATGGACAAGATCCAGCCCGTGACGGTCTCACCTCGCCGCTCCTTGACGGACGCAATCCATCCAGCCAACGCCAGCAAGCAGGCTTCGTATCGTAACTCCACGGCGCCAACGGCGACTGCGAAAGGGCCGACCGAACTACAGGCGCATCCCAAGTATAATCCAGGCAAGTGGGATATCTGGATGCTGGGTATCACCATTGTC
>JAADXE010000383.1:0-27125 GCA_023337545.1 Pythium coloratum
GCTGAAATGGCCTTGAGCTTGGAGATGAAGTCGTCGTTTTCCTGCATGAATCCCACAGGCAGCGACGGCTTCAGTTTCTCCAGAAGGTCGTCGCACCTATTTAGCCAAAGCCTTTGATGTCAGTGGATCTAGTACAAACTTATAGCATTGGAGCAACGTGGATGCGGCTGTACCTGGCCTCTTTGTCGCGGAAGGAGACGTTCACGAACGCGATGAAGTCGTAAGCGTTGAAGACGACTTCGATGCGGAGACCTTCGTATCCTTCGATCACCTCCTCCTTGCCAAACGCGTGGTACGTGAATGCAGGCGAGAAGAAGTCGATCTCTCCGGCTTCAACTTGCTCGGCGTTGTTCACTTCAAGCACAAACCATAATCATCAGAAGCCGCCCGACGAAAAGCTCCCTAGATCCTCGCTTTTCAACGTACCGATGGCGAGATGCACGGCATCATTGGCGCTCACACTCATAGCGAAGCGCACGCGCTTGGCGGCTGGCGCATCGATTGTCATAGCGTCGTCAACGGCACGCTCAGGCGATGATGGAACGCCCGTCATTTTCAGAGGAGATCCGGTCATTGCAACGGCTGACGCGTAAACCGGCCCGTTCTTTGGCGGGAATGCAGGTTCCATAATCTATGTGTACCACATAAATGTGATAAATATTGTGGTCCACACTAGTTTGTGTTTGTGTTTGGGAACCAACCACTGGAAAGCTCCTTCCAGTCATTTTGACTGGGGCTGTGTGTGTTGTTGGCGTGGCTTTCGAAACGTCATTCGAGAATTGACGCGACGAGAGCGACAACAACAACGACGACGGCAGCGGCTATAGGCCAAAGAGCGTCTCCATCCAGAACGATTCTGTAGTATCACGTGTCTGTGTGTGAATTTGCGTGTGCGATCCCGTGGTTTTATATTGTTGTATGCCAACTGTACCTTGGGCATACGTCAGTCGGACTACGGAAGAGAGAATGGTCTTGGTGACCATGGCGAATTTAAACCAAGGACGGACCCCGTTAGTGTCTGTACCTTGACCTGTCTCAGTGCTACATCCATTATCAACAACAAAACAACCAATTCCTTAGCGATAGCAGTAGATAGAAAGAGGCGTCTTGAACGCGCTCGTGCTCACCGTCATTGTCACCAATTCTTCTGAGTCAGAAGTTCTGACGACGGTGAGCAAAGGGTAATGCGGTGCTCATTAGACGTAGATACACGGTACTCTCGTGGTCGTAACCACACGATATCGAAGCTTCCATTTGGAAGGCGCATGCTTCTCACAGCGCGCCTCAGCTGTGTTATTCGCCCGCATTGTCATGCGCATCCGTCAATTTCCTTGACCACGTGTGCGAGCGGATCGTCACGACTGCGAGCCAAACGGCACCCCTACATAACAACATTATGTCACTATCCTCATGCTCTTTACAGAATTTCATCTCACGGCAGAAGATCAGGAGTCGTTAAAACGAGGTTTGATCTCGCTCTGCTTTCAGCACTCTGAATTTCGGCAGAGTGATGGTCCTGGTTCCTGTCCTGGCGCTCGGAACCACATGCACCGGCGGGTCTGTCGGACACGACAAGCGCATCTCTCCATTCCCCCTCGCCAGTACGACGCTCTAGTGTATAGTAGACCACACGCACGCGCATGGCACGACTCTGTGTGAACCAGTACGACGAGTACGTCGACAGCGACGGCGTCTCGCTGTTTGCGGACCCGACCACGCCCCGCTGCATCGCCGACTGGCAGCACACACAAGAACAGGTGCTCGTCGCACTCGGACTCTGGGCCTTTCTCCTGCTTTTCGCCACAGGATGGACATTCACGTCGCGTCGGCAGCGGCAACGCCTGCGCGTGGATCAACTCGGCTTCTCCCTCAAGTACCGCCGCTGGGCGCGCACGTCTCGCACCGCCGCGATCATCAATCGGCCCGTGCAATTGGCCACGTCACTGGGCATTTTCCTGTTCATGATCAGTCGCTGCAGCTCGTATGAGGTCTCGCGAGTCGGCTACTACTGCATGTCAGTGCTGTACGTCATCGCACTTGGCGACGCGTGTGTGCGGTTCCTCGCAGCGAGATACAAAGTGCTGTATTGCTTCGCGCCGCTCACGATTCTCGAGTGCCTAATGCTCGCGTCTCATTGCCAGATCGGCTTCGGCTCGACCAAGATCATCGGCGGAGTGCCCACGCGGTCGTGGCTCGACTTCTCCATCATGCGGCCCATCTTCATCCTGCGCAGCTACTTGGAAATGGAGAAGCACTTGCCGCGGTCGTCGCGAGGCTGGATGATGGGGCGACTCGGCATCAAGGTCATGCTGCTCATCATCTTCGGCGCATCGGCCATGTTCTTCCTCGAGACGCTGGGCGAGATGCCATTCTTCAAGCAAAACGGCTTCGCGCACTTGTACACGTGTCCGGATGACGGCAGCGTCACGCGGAACAGCACCGAGTGCGATACCGAGACGTGGTCGATCATGTTCTCGTTCTACTTCACTGTCGTGACGCTCGGTACCGTCGGCTACGGAGACAACGCGCCCAAGACAGTGCTCAGTCGACTGCTGGCCATCATGTTCATCGTCATGGGGGTGATTTTGTTCTCCATGGAGATCGAGAACCTCATCAACTTGTACGAGTCGCGCCAGATCGGCAACCCTCCATATCTACCGAAGCGAGACTCGCGCCATGTGATCGTGATGGGGAACCCGTCGTTCTCGCAGCTTTCTTCTATTTTACGAGAGCTCTTCCACGAAGACCACGCTGGTGCCGCAGGAGACGACAGTGGACGGCTCCATGCCGTCGTTCTGGGCGACCGCAACTCAAAATTCAGAAAAGGACTGGTCGCGAAGCTCGAGGCCGATCCACTGTTTGCTGCAAACGTGACGTATGTGGCGGGCAATCCAACAAAAGTCGAGGACCTGGAGCGAGCGCGCGCGCGAGACGCCGAGGCCGTGTTCGTGTTTCCAGACAAGTTATCGGAGGATCCAGCGAACGAAGACGCACTCAACATCATGCGCGTACTCGCCACACGGCGATACTGCGGGTACGCACTGAACTGTATGTAACGTCCATTAGGGGTGTGCTGACATTTTTGCTGATGATTTTATTAGTGCTCAGGTGCGGTGTCTCGTGATGGTGCTTCGTGCCGAGAATGCGCGGCACATGCTAGCTGCGGGCGTGAGTCGTGACGACGTGATCTGCGAAAACGTGATCAAGATGGGCACTTTAGCTCAGAGCACAGTGTCCCACGGAGCGTCCACCATGCTGGCGAACCTTGCGGCTAGTCTTTCGATTGACCGCACGGTTGAGGATGACAGCGAGTCGACGAATGGACAGAAGACAAGCAAATTGGCACGAGATCTCCACGCCTCCTCATGGGTTTTGGAAGATCTCTCGACTTCATCAAAGAAACGGCATTGGCTCAAGGAGTACTACCACGGAGCTGCCAAGGAAATGTACATGATCAAACTCTCGAAGAAGTACGCCGGCTTGACGTTTTCCGAGGCAGCGGGTCGTATTTTCAACGAGACCGAAGGAAACGTCGTGCTCATCGCGGTCGAAGTGGTCTTCAGTAGCAATGAGGATGCTGAGACCGTAAGCTCACGGCCCAGCGACTCGCGAGTGTTGCTGAATCCAGGCAGCAGTCTGATCATGGCGGAGTGGATGCAGTGCTACGTTATCGCAGACGACTTGGCGCATGTGTTCACGCACCACATTTGTCCAGACGAAGTCACCCGCGAGGAAATGATGCGTGGCGTCGGCCCCAGCGATACGCCTCTGGCGACAGTGTACAACCTCGCCGATACTTTCGTCGAGCCTGCTGGGGAGATTGCGGACGAGGAAGAGCCTGGTGGTGATTCGTTCCAGAACGTGACAGCTTACTCCTCCATGACGACTCCCAACCACGTCCGCGGCGCGAAATCGTTCGTAGATCCTAACCAGATCTTCAGTGAACTCCGTCAGCAACGACGAGAGGCGGTAAGATCGTTCATGGCTGCTCTGGAGGAAACCTACGTTGACTGACACTGTGTTTTGTGTTCATCTGTGATTGCAGCGCGTCGGCCACGGCACAGAAAATGTCGTCTTGGTGAGCAGCTTGCGCTTGATGAAAGCTTTGGTCTACTGTGTACTCACTGGGTACTTCTCGTGTGTAGGATCGTTCTCTTCGAGCGGTGGCGCTCAACTTCCGCGATGTGATTGACGGACCATTTGGCAACGACACGTTGAACACCAGCTCTGTGTCCAACGAAAATTCGATCCACGTCGCGCCAAACTACCACCACTACTCGGCCTCTCGACGGATGAGCCGCCATTCGCTCTCGTCGCTTGATGGAGGCGCATCAAATCGTACATTGGAAGCACCGCCGTTGGTTGTGCTGCTCGACCCCCGCCACATTGTCGTGTGCAGCTTCCTGGGCGAGGAGTCCCTTGTGAGCCTGCAGTGGCTGCTCTTACCACTACGAGGTGTGTACGCGAATGGCGGCCACCCGCCAATCACGATCCTCGACGCGTCGGAGCCGTCCCAGGCGGTGATGAACTCGTTATCTGCCTTCAACGACGTGGTACGTACTTGTATTCTTCATGGGTTTGTATGAAGGGCGACAAGATGACTAAAGCGAATTGTATGGTACAGTACTATCTTCAGGGCAGTCCGCTAGTTTACGCTGATCTCCAGCGTGCAGGCGCCAAGGCCGCAGCGGCAGTCGTCGTGCTGGGCAAGAGAACGAAGGTCGGACTCATGAAGACCGCTGGTGGTGATGACATCGAGACCAGCATCATCGACGCCGAAGCCATCTTCTGTACGATGCTGATCGAACTGAAGATGGACTTTTCCAAGATCTTCACAATCACGGAGCTCTCAGACGAATCCAATTCCAAGTTCCTTGGGACGTCGTTCCAGCTGCGGCATTTGCTGCCTGAACAGGAAGCAGCACGGCACGTGGATGTGATGGACGAGGAGAGTGACGGCAGTAGCCTCTCGTGGTGGGAGTACATGCTCCTGAACGACATCCCTCAGCAAAAATCCGAGAAAGCCATCTTCGGCCTGCCATTGTACATGTCCGGACGGCTTCTCCACCCAGAACTCTGCGAAAACATGCTCGTCCAGGTACGTGAGCTTGATAGATCTGCAGTAGTGACACGCGAGAAGCTAAATTTGTGTGCTGCAGACGTTCTACAACCCGTCCATCCACAAGATCATCCGCCAGCTCGTCGGCGGGCCTCGATGCACTGGAGTGATCCGACAATACGCCATCCCAAAGGATTTCCAGGTACGTATTATTCTTTATGACTTGGACGCGTAAATGCTCACATTATTTGTGCCTTTGTTTCTAGGATGGAGCTTCGTATGGCGACATCTTCCACGCGTTTGCCTCATCCAACTACGCGGGGATCTGTCTGGGAGTCTACCGCCTGTCGACTCAATCGTTTCGCTTAGGCAATTCGGTTGAGCTACCGATCGTGCTGTCCACACCGGAGCCTGATTTCCCGATCGTGAGCAGTGATCGGCTCTTCGTGCTCGTGGGCGTCCACACACTCGCTCGTGCGGCCGTGTGCCTTCAGCGGTTCTACCGCAACGTGTTCAAGAACCACACACCGCCAAAGTCTCCACCACCACAAGGACGCCGACGACCTTCCAATCCTGCGGCGACGTCGTTTTTCGACCCGCGAAGTCGCATTTCCAAGTACTTGGCTCCTCAGGCGAGCGGCTTTCAGGTGATGAGCGTGCCAAAGACTCAGCGCCGGTCTCTCATCGCCCAAGAGTCCAACTCGTCTTTCCGCAGCTACTACGTCTAGTGAGAAAAAAAAAGCAGAGATCTGTATTGGCCATGGTATCAACTATCTACGCGGGTGCTTGTTCTTCTGCTTCTTGTTCTTCTGGTGGGCGAGTGGCGCGTCCTGCTTGCGCTTCTTGCCCTTCGTCGGAGCAGCGTCCGTCTTGTCGGTCTTTCCGTGCGGCGCCTTGCGCTTCTTCTGCTGCGAGTTCTTGTTGGCTGGCTTGCCGCCGGCCGCCTCGAGCTGGCGCTGCTGCATCTTGAGCAGTCGCTCTTGCTGCTCCATACGCTCCTGGAGCGTCGGCGTGAGGATCAAATACACCTTGTCCAGCATCTCCTTGGTCACGGGCGTGAGCTTGACGACGTTCTGGACGAGCGGCTCCGTGCGAGCAGCCGGCACGAACACAAACGTCTGCGAATCCCAGATCGGGAACGAGCCCTTGGACAGTACCTTCTTGTTGGAGTAACCAGGGTACAGACAGCGGTCAAAGACAACCGACTGCGCGTGCTGCAGGCCGTTACACGCCGCGATCGCTTCAATGCCCCACTGGCTGAATGGCGGCTTGGTCTTGTGGGTCACGTGGACCTCACCAGTCGCCGTGAGCATGGCGCCAATGTGCGCGAAGAAGTCGTTCAGCAGCGTCTTGTTGAGCTCCATCTCCTCGTTCTGGCCGTCCTTTCCACGCGGCACGCGCACGCATGGGAAGTTCCACAGGATGCGGTCGAACTTGCCGAAGGTCTTCATCTGCTTGGCGTTGGTCGCGTCCACACCGTGCTCCACGGCGACGTGGTCCATGCCAGCGAGCTCCTCGAGGATGCGCTCTCCGTCAGGGTACGTCTCGATCACGGTCTCACGGGTTTCGTGGGACGTCACCACGAGCTGCACGCCAGTGTTGGAGCTCGCAAACGCACGCGCCATAGCCAGCGAGAAGGAGAAGTTGCCATCGCCGACCGTGAGGATGCGCTTCACGTGCTGCTCATCGTAGAGGCCAATGGCGCAGTGCTCTGGCGTGGCTTCAGCAGCAGCCTTGGCTTCCGTAGCCTTGGCATCAGCAGCCGCAGCAGCTTCAGTAGTCGCAGTGTTGGCCGCAGTGGCTTCAGCGTCGTTCTTGATACGCGGGCATTGCTCAGGACGCTGGTTGGGCAGCAGATGGGCGCGCGGGTGCAGTACGCACTTGTAGCCGCACGGCACGCAGCGCTTCTTCATGACGCAGTCATAGGTGTCCGCGTGCACGTACAGGTTCTCGATAGAGCGCAGAGGCTGCTCCTCCTGCGGCGTCTCCTTCGCGCCAACGGCGGCGGCCTTGGACGTCGCGCCTGAGGTGTCCTTCGCCATTCTTGTCGTTGTTGTGTTTGATTGACACCTCTTCAGCACCAGTCAAGAAGATCAAGCCATGTCACTATCATACCTATGCCATTATCACGAGGTTGACGATCAAAAATAATGTGGACCACGCCGTTGACGTCATTGAAGTCACTTGAGTAAAACCTTACGAGGTTTTGCCTTTTTTTCCTACGCCCCGGCTTCACTTTCGCTGTATTCCCGTATCTCAGTACATCCGCTTTAAGTCACTTCCCCCCTTCGTCCCAACAGCCAACTCAGGAGAAAGGAAGAAGCCAAAGCAAAGCCCAAGCCGCCGTCATTTTCGCGCGATCCCACGCCTCTTTGTGAACGCTACGCCTCCTCCACGCCGCCAATATGGACCAGCTCATCCCCATCATCAACAAGCTGCAGGATGTGTTCAGCGCCATCGGCCAGTCGCCCATTAACCTGCCGCAGATCGTCGTGATCGGCTCGCAATCGAGCGGCAAGTCGTCCGTCCTCGAGAACATCGTGGGTCGGGACTTCCTGCCGCGTGGCTCGGGCATCGTCACGCGCCGTCCGCTCGTGCTGCAGCTCTACAACATCTCGCACGGACTGCCTGCGACTACTGAGAAGCCCACGGACCCGGACGCCGAAGAATGGGGCGAGTTTCTCCACGTGCCCGGCCAGAAGTTCACCGATTTCTCCGAGATCCGCAAGGAAATCGAGCGCGAAACCGAGCGCATGACGGGCAAGAACAAGGGCATCTCGAACAAGTCGATCAACCTCAAGATCTTCTCGCCGCATGTGCTCAACCTGACGCTCGTGGACTTGCCAGGCGTGACCAAGGTGCCTGTGGGCGACCAGCCCGTGAATATTGAAGAGCAGATCCGCGATATGTGTCTCGAGTTCATCGCGAACCCGAACTCGATCATCCTGGCCGTGACGTCAGCCAACACGGACTTGGCCAACAGTGACGCGCTCAAGATGGCGCGTGAGATCGACCCCGAGGGACAGCGTACGATCGGCGTGCTCACGAAGCTGGATCTCATGGACGACGGCACGGACGCGCTGGATATGCTGCAGGGCCGCATCATCCCGCTCAAGCGCGGTTTCGTGGGCGTCGTGAACCGCAGCCAGGCGGATATCAACAACACCGTGTCGATCCGCGACTCTCTGACCAAGGAGCTCACGTTCTTCAAGAACCACGCGTCGTACCGTGGCATGGCCTCGCGCATGGGCACGCAGTACCTGTCCAAGACGCTCAACACGATCCTCATGCACCACATCCGCGACTGTCTGCCGGATATCAAGAGCAAGATCAGCTCCATGGTCGGAGACCTCGATTTGGAGCTGGGCGAGATGGGCAGCCCCACGGACGCCATGACCAAGACCGACCTGGGCGGCTGTCTGCTGAACCTAATCTCGCACTTTGCAGCCAACTTTACCAACTCGCTGGACGGCCGCAACCACTCGCTGAACGGCGTCGAGATGAACGAGCTGTACGGCGGCGCGCGGATCAGCTACATTTTCAACGATATCTTCACCAAAGCGCTGCAGGAAGTGAACCCATTCGACGGACTCACGGACGACGACATTCGCACGACGATCCGCAACGCCAACGGGCCTCGCCAGTCGCTGTTTGTGCCCGAAGTGTCGTTTGAGCTGCTCGCGAAGCGACAGATCAAGCGTCTCGAGCAGCCAGGTCTCCAGTGTGTCGACTTGGTGTTTGACGAGCTCCAGCGGGTGACGTCGCAGTGTGAGACCATGGAGCTGTCGCGATTCCCAGAGCTTCGAGACCGTGTGATTGAAGTCGTGAACTCGTCCCTTCGCTCGTCGCTCGTGCCCACGCAGACCATGATCACGAACTTGATCCAGATCGAGCTGGCCTACATCAACACGAACCACCCAGACTTCATCGGCGGAAGCCGTGCGGTCGCTCAGCTGATGGAGAAGCTGCAGCGAGAAAGCCTGTCGGCGTCGAGCGTCCAGAACGATGGAAAGGACCCGAGAAGAACGGGCTCTGGACAGCAGGCGATGGTGGCGAAGCCACAAGCCATCGCGGCCAGCGAAGAGAAGGACTCGGGTCTCATGTCATACATTTTCCCAGGCAGCAAGAAGAAGCCGGCGACCCCAACGGGTGCGGACGCGTACTCGAAGGCCCCAGTGGTCAAGTTGCCGCAAGTGCCGGTGAGCATGCGTCAGTCGGAGGAGCCATCCGACCGTGAGCGCATTGAAACTGAGATCATCAAGAGTTTGCTGGCGTCGTACTTCGATATCGTGCGCAAGAACTTTTTGGATCTCGTGCCCAAGGCGATCATGAACTTCATGGTCATTAACGCCAAGGAGAATGTCCAGAACGAGCTCGTGTCGGCACTTTACCGCGAGGACAAGCTGACGGAGCTGCTAAAGGAGACGGGCGATATCGCGGCGCGCCGAGCGAACTGCTACGAGATGCGTATGCTGCTGCAACGTGCGCTCGAGATTGTGAATGAAGTGCGCGATTTCAACACCTTCAAGTAGGTTACGAGGCGCAAGACCAGTTTGTTTGCTTCCTTCACGACGACCGGTTATAGAAGCCCGTGAACGAAGCAAGCAACTGGAGACAGTGCAAACGGAAGAGAAAGAACGGTGAGGTGCGTGTCGTGTGAGCTGCTCGTATAGAGTATCTCACGCGATCATGTCTGCCGTGCTTTATATCTTCCTCGTTTTTTATTTTCTCAATGGATTTCTCTCGTTCGACTACTATGTGTTGGTGAGTGCTCATGCTGTCTGTGGTCTTAGAACATGCCGTCAAAGGCACTGGCGATGGCCATGTTGTTGCCGCCGAAGGGAGAAGCCGATGGAATGGAAAGTGACGGAAGTGATGATGGAGTGGCACCAGCAGCAGCCGAGACAGGCCGTGGCTCGAGACACTTGCCGAGGAGGTCCTGGACACCCAGTGCGTCTTTAGCTGGCTGAGTGTGGATGCTCGTGGCCACGAAGACATCACTGGGCTTTCCATCGTGACGAGTTTGTCCGAGATACTGAACGAGTGTGGCGACGTGCTGGACGATCTCACCTCTCCCACTCTGCTTGGCGAGTGCGTGGAGCTCTTGCAGCACTGCGACAGTGAGCCGTCGAGAGACGAGAGACTCAAGCAGGAGCTGCTTGGTGAGTCGCAGTGAAAGAGCACGGAACCAGCTCAAACCAGAGGATGAAGGCGATGACTGCTGGACGACGTACTGGGCACCGAGTCGTGCAAGGAAGTCGAGTGTGTACTGGTTCACGTGCTCTGCCGTGGCGTGAAGCGCGTGGTGCTGGAAGTCGAGCACGGCGTTGATGGCCTGGAAGACGTCGTTGCCCATCGTCGTGAGGCACTTGCGAAGCGCTGTGGTCCAGATCTTGACGAGCATAGGCGCGTGCCATTCACACGGCTGCGTCTGGAACCAGAGCAGTGTGATGTTCAAGCACTTACGCAGCATCTCGACGTCCACAGCGTGGTGGTGTAGGCTTGGATTCGTCACAGCACGCTGGAAAAATGACTCGGCGATGAACTGGCGGGACTCTGGTTGGACCTGGTGGACTGGCAGGTTGAGTAGACGCGTCATGAGCATCTCCCACTTGGTGTCTGCCTGCTTGGTGGGGCGTGGCAGTAGCCACACGAGTGCACGCAGGCTCTGGCAAACGACGAACGGGTTGCTGTGCGAGATGAGCTCAACAACGTGGTCGGTGATGCGGTCGAGAAACTGTGGCTGGTGGTCCATGGACGAACCGCCAGTCATCTGGAGGACGCTGCCGTCGAGGGCCTCAGCAGTGAACTGGACGGCTCGAACGACGCGGTGGAGCTGGATGGTGTTGTTAGAAGTTGACGCGTCACGCAGTAACTTGAACAAGACGCCTGCAGCGACTTCAAACAGAGACACTCCGGCCCGGGTCTTCATGATACACGCGTCAGCGCTCGCATCTCGCACGGTTTCCTCGACGGCCGCGAGCAACACTGATTTGGCGAGTGGCGAGGCATCACTAGGAGACGGCGGTGCACACAGGATGTCCAAGAAGAGATCATTCAGTCGTGATGACAGCACGCTTGAGACTTTCACACCCTCGAGACGCTGACGCTGACGAGCCACGGGCGATGGCGGTGGGGAGCAATCTCCTCCAACAGCTCCACTCGCTGGTGCGTTGGCTGATGCTGAATCAAATGAGAAATCGAGAAGATTCGCGGCAAAGGATCCATTCTTCTGCTGGAACGAGCCTCTGGCTGAGCTCTGCGTTCTGCTACCTGCATCTCCCGACGGCAGGCGACTGATCTGTCCACACAGCCTCAGCAAGTAGACACTCGCGAGCTGGTCACCGACGAGAAGCGAGTGAGGACGGAACTTGGTGAAGAACGCTTCAAACTGGGCGGTGACGAGCTTGGCTTGTGCGTTGGAAAGCTCAAAAAGCTTGAAAAGCGTGCCTGCAGCGTGGCGAGAAGCTACGGTGTTGGGTAGAAAGGCGGCCTGGAGAAGGTTCTCCAAGTACTGGCCGCTCTGCTCGTCGTACGACAAGTGGAAGCGCACACAGTGGAACGCTGCCGCTAGTGAGGCAAGCTGTGCGGGATATTCTTTCTTGCCGACAATCGACGCCGAGACCTTCTTGTCTCCTGTGAGAAGCCCCCACACAGGAGACTTCTGGATCAGTGGCTTGGTCCGTAGGATGAGCGAGTCCGTGCTGTTGAAGATACGGCACAAGTGACCGTACAGCTTCAGACACGCGACTTGGCGTGGCAGACTCGAGTGGTTGAGCTCCTGGGTCTCAATGACCTTGAGGAGTCCACTGGCCATAGACAACGACATGTCGAAGCTCTGCGTTCGGCCTCCACACGACGCCGCGAGTGCTTGCTGGTGGTACCGCAGTTCAAACTGCTCAATGAGCCGCGCGAGGAAGCAGAGCACTAGCTTTGCGATACGTAGATCCTCCTTTTTGTCCTTGAGATGCGTGAGCAGAGCGACGAGATCTTTGAGCACGGAGTGCGGGATCCGCGCAAACGACGGCGAGACGTAGAAGAACGACAGCTCCTTGAGCAGCTCGCTCATCTTCTTGGTCGCATAGTCCTTGGATACGAGCAGCTTCGACAGCTCGTTCATGAGCTGCTGCTCCGAGCGGAGCTTAGGCAGGAGATACCCATTCATCTTGGCAAGGATTGTCTGGAGAATGCTTCCGGAGGAAGTTGAATGCCGACCGTGGATCTTGTGACCTTTCATGATTATCTGAATTTCCACCAATTAAAATGACCAAATCAACTGATTATTAACCAATGAATTGTCGACAGACTGAAGGTCGGATTGAAAATGGAGCTCCTCGGCGGTGGCGGGACTGGCAATGAACGCACGCAGAGAAGCACTATTTACAGTTTCTTTGGTTATATGGAGCTCACTCTTACACTTGGTGATCGCTGTGATCGACCTGACACAGACTCTCGCTGCAGGCCGACGCGCATCCCTTCGAAATCGACGACCTGGGCTGACTAACTGGCGCTATAGAACGTAGTGGCGTCTCTCCTTCCTCTGTTTCCTTTGTTTCCTCATGATGCTGCGGCGACTGATCTAATCGCGGCGCAGTTCAATGTTCTGGCGGTCTTCGTACGACTTCTTCTTCTCGGCCTTGCGCTCCTGCGACGCCAAGTACGCGCCCACGCCCATGGCGACCACCGTGCTGCCCTGCGCCACGACACGCGCCTGCATGAAGCGGTTGCCCAGCTTGGAGTTGCCGCGCTGGAACGTCGCGAGACCGCCCAGTAGCACGGCGCCCGTGATGAAGCAGCCCAGTGGCACGAGCGGCTCTTCCTTGGCGCGCTCCCAGAAGCTCTTCTTGCCGTGGATGGCCTGGTTCATCCACGCAAAGTCGCCGACCTGGTGGTTCTGCGCATCGCCGCCGGGTCGCTCCATGGCTGCTTGTGATCTGTCTGTGTGGTTGTCTTGATTAGCTGTGGGGGACTGTGCGCTTGTTAAATGCACGGGGCGATGGACTTGGTCGAAGCGCCTTTCGTTCGGAATTCGGAATGCGCCTTTGACAGTTGAGAGGGGAAGGAATCAGATTGCATAATCTGATTCCGTAATGGCTTCTTTTACCTCGTCCACCACAACACGCTATGATTGGCTAGCAGAAAAATCTGATTCTGGATCCGATGACTTTTGTAGCAAAGTGGCTACATCGGTAATCAATGCCAATTGACAAATTCAAGTCCGAGGAGCCTTCCGCTAGAAGATCACGGTGGTCACCTCCCCTTCCCCGGCTTACTACGACACAAAGAGATAAGCGCGTTGATCCATGATGCTTGGTCGATGACGCCATAAGAAAACTTCACTTCGTTGTATAAAAAGATCCTTGAACCTGCTATCTCCTTGTGGAAACAACACAGTCTGGCTCACTCGTACAAACGAGCACACGTCCATGTTGCGCTCAGCGCCCGGTAGAAGCCGACTCCAGTCGACTCGATGTGATCATCACCAACCATCGCGAAAATGCGACCAATGTGAGTCGCTCTCGGCACGTCCGCGATGCTTCGCGTTTCGACGACAGAGTCAGCGGATGGCACTGGGTCAACCCACTCTGACGTGCGGTGAGTTGTGTCGAACTGGATCGACGAGACCTGGCCATCGATGAGACATCCACGAATTGCAATGATGCGCTCATTCTCCGCGAAGACGAGCTCATGCTCCCCTTCTTTCAGTGGGTTCTCCGTCACTGTCACCGCCAGATACCGCCAATATTCCTCAGTCGAGAGAGCTCTGATCTTCTGAAGCCGGTCTGATATCTGAATCACAACGGCGCGAATGTTGCCCGCGCCAAATCCAGTGTGCTTGCCTGAGTTCAAGTCGTTCGCGACGTCGCCCATGGCCTCGGAATCCGCAACCCAGACGCCACCATTGTTTGACTTCCTAAGGGAGAGAGGAACGAAGTACGCATCGACGTTTCGTAACGCACCGTCCTTGTTTGACCCGTGGATCATGTGGATGTAGTACCCAACTGGCGCTGTGACCTTGCGTAGAGTTTCTTGCCCTGACCCGTACCACTGCGAAACACGCTTGTTGGTCTGGAAGCGCAACGTGGTGAAGCGATCGTGTCAGTCGGATTCGCGGAAGAGAATCTCCGTCAAATACTCGCCTTCGATCAGCTTGAACCAGAAGACGTCCTTCGACGCAGCAAAACGCGACTTAAACGTCGAGCGCTTCATGAGGCATACTGACTCGACAGCTAGTCGTTGGATACCTTCATTCGCTCTCTCGATCCGAATAGCGCCTATTCCGAACGTACGGTCGTACCACGAGGTCCCGAACTGCTTGTCGTTGTCAGCATTCGGAGCTCCACACAGCTCCGACTCAAAGGGACTGTCTTGGTTCGCTTCCATCTTCTCCACTAGGCAATGCTCCCACGAAGGCCGCAAGAGGCGAAGTGAGCTGTCCTTACTCAAGTCTCCCCACCAACCGTCACTTGAGCATCGTTCGGCTTGGCACTTGTCCCACAGCGACTGAAGGCTCCTGACCTAGAAACGCATTGCACTGAGATCATACGCGTCGTAGAAGTCGATCCGCCCACCGGTCACGAGCGTTGATGACCATCTTGGGTGGAATATGGCACCGTCGTGGAGTTGTACACCTCAGTAATCGCTACGTGCGAGCGCAGTACACGATGAGAAAGGCGACAGCAGTCTGCAGCGTCACTGACTGATTTCTTGCAAAACGCTCGAAGCCTGAGAATTGTAAATTCACAAAAAAACGCTAAAGGTTGATTTGCATGGTTGAACTGACAGCAATGTAAGAGACGAGAATGGCTGCTGGATGCCTACGATGACTCAGGTGCAGGCGCGACCATGACGCTGAGCGCGACAACTCTCTTGCTGGAACCCACGACGACGTTGAAGCCGCAAATGTAGGCTCCCTTAGTGCCATCGCACTTGAACGACAAGCGTTCGCTATTGTTTGGGTTCCCAAACCACGGAGTTGTGCGATGCGTGGTGACCAGGCGAAGCGCACTCAGTCCCGTGGCATCGGTCGTGCAGTTGATCCCCAATATCTTCTCCCCCGGAATCAATTCCTCAACGTGTTCCCCGGGCTTGAGCTGGACGCTTTCCTGCAGTGCTCCGTATCGATCGTACTCCTCCGTGGAGAGGACCATGATCGAGAAAACGTTCGAATCGATGACAACAGCACGGACTGTTCTCGAGCATGAGCGAAAGGCTCTGCCTGTGTCCTGGGAGGTGATGACTTGCTGGATTTGAAGCTGTGATGGCTCCTCTTGCGGCGAAGCGAGCGGAAGAACGACGGCGTTCAGCTTGGAGCAGTAGCCATTCACGCTCTGCACACACATGACGTGGATTCGGTGAGCTTTGTCAGCCGTGTAGGTAAACATGCTTCCATCAGGCACTCCAAACCACTGCGAGGCCCGCAGATTGGTCCGGAAACGAATCGCCTTAATGCGATCGTACCTCAAGGAGGTACTAGACCTCATGTACTTTACGGATCTCGCGGTGTAGACGACTTCGACGACGTGCTCGCCCCCGACGAGCCAAAAGAAATGCGTTTCGTCGCCGATTTTGTACGCAGGGTCTTCAAGCGCGCTCTCGTCGGTGACATTTTCGATTTTGTCCACCCCCTCCGTGCTGACGTGGACGAAGAAGCCGTGAACAGGACGAAGAAGCTCCTCCAGTTCCAAGCTAGTCGAAGGCCGCGTTGCTGCTTCGCTAGCGGTGAAATCCTTTACCTTTGCCATGGGGCGTCTTGTGTCCTCCACCGGGAATCGAGAACTGAACAGTTTGGCGTCGCGACCGACGGATTAGACTTATAGAAGAAGTTTCCAGGTCCGGGGTATCCACGAGAAGCAGAGGCGGTTGTGATTGATGGTTAGCTGCACAGTTGAGGTTGCGGCCAGTGCAAGCCTCGTCTCGTCTCTGATAGATCCTTGTCGCGCTAGCCACGACAATTTTTCGCTTTCGAAGATTTTCAATCGGATTTTCCATTCTCAAGGAATTTCACAATTCATCGATCCTGATACAAATATGAGAGAATACCACCGACTTCATTGTGTGCAAGGTTCTTACGCCAGTCATTTCCTCCGATAGATTAACGTTCCACCCAACTCGGAGGATACCGGAATCTTCACGTTGCTCTCAAGTCGATGGCTTGTAGAAGCGAACTCCAATCGACTTGATGTGGTTGTCACCCACCATCGTGAAAATGCGGCCAATGTGAGTCGCTGTTGGCACGTCCGCGATGCCTCGCGTTTCGATCACGGCGTCCGCGCTTGGCACCGGTCCAATCCACTCGGAGGTGCGAAGCGTCGTGTCGAATTGAATCGCAGAGACTTGGCCACCTACGAGGCACGCCCGAAGTGCTGTGATGCGCTCATCCTCCGCCAAGACGAGCACATGCTCCCCTTCTTCCAGTGGGTGTTGTGTCACCGCCAGATAGCGGCGATATCTCACAGTCGAGACAGCTCGGACCCTCTGAAGGCACTCGGAAATCGTGATAACTACGGCGCGAATGTTGCCCGGACCTGACCATTCGCCAAGGTCGGAAGTGTAGTCATTCGCGATCTCCCCAATGGTCTTAGAGTCCGCAACCCACAAGTACGACTTGCCTTCGGGCTCCTTAGAGAGAGAGGAACGAAGTACGCACCAATGTTTCGCAATGCGTCATCCTTGTTGGATCCGTGGATCATGTGGATGTAGTAGCCAGATGGCGCCGTGATCTCGCGCAGCGTTCCTTGCCCTGATCCGTACCACTGCGAAACACGCTTGTTGGTCTGGAAGCGCAACGTCGTGATGCGATCATGGGACTCCGATTCACGGAAGAGAATCTCCATCAGATATTCGCCCTTCATCAACTTGAACCAGAAGACATCCTTCGACAAAGTGAAACGCGACTTGAACGTCGAGTGGTTCGTGTGGCACACCGTTTCGACATCCAGTTGCTGGACACCTTGCTTCGTCCACTTGATCCGAAGGGCACCAATTCCGAACGTACGGCTGTCCCACGAGGCACCGAACTGCTGATCACTGCCAGCGTGCGGAGCGCCAAAAAGCTCCGACTCAACGGGACGGTCTTGGTTCGAGTTCATCTTCTCCACTGGGCGAGGTTTCCACGAAGGCCACAAAAGGAAAAGTGAGCTGGCCCTTGTGAGCTTGCCCTTGTGCAAGTCTCCCCACCAACCGTCACTTGAACATCACCTTGCACCGGTCCCATCCATGGGGAGGGCATCTGATGCCTCTTGACCTAGCGAGAAAGTGCACTGCGATCGTACGCGTCGAAGAGCACGATCCGTCCATCGTACGCACCGCTCACGAGCGTTGACGGCCAACTTGGATGGAACTCTGCACTCAAACACGGCGTCGTGGATCTGTAGACTTGGCTCTGCCTCAGTAATCGTTGCGTGCGAGCGCAGTAGAAGACCACTCGTCCGTTGATATCTCCAGTCGTAAAGAGCGATCCCGTGGCGTTGAAGCTGCCGCCGACACTGAAGCCTTCCACTTCATGGCCCGACGCAAAGATCTTCTTTGGTTTCAGACGCTTGTAGGGCGCCAACGCCGAGAAATACACAGCTTGCCCCTCAGTGGACTGAGCCACGAGTGCCTTGTTGTTGGGATGTAGCCGCAGTCTTGTGAAGGCACACAAATCGTTGTTGAGATGGTCGGAGATGATCGCACTGGACCTGAAATCCCACACGACGAGCGTCTGGTGGCTCGTATCTCGAGCCGTGAGCGCGCTGCTCGATACAAACCTCAGCTCATTGTCTCCGTCGCTTGGCAGGAACATCAAGTCGTGGACTTCGCCAGTGGTCTTGGTCCCGTAAGAGGCGGCGACTGCCGAGGCGTCCATTCGAAGGTCGCGAAGAAGAATGCGACCACGGTCCGTGCCAAACAAGGCAAGTTGAGAGTCCTGCGGATTGATACACACGCTCGTGATATGCTCGTTGTTGTTGTGCGTGTAGATCTGCAGAATCTTGGAGCTCTCAACGTCGACGTAGGCCGCGCGTCCGTCGTAGCTGCCACTCCACACATGCTGGCCGTCGAGAGACCACTTTGCACTCTTCACACCTTGTGTATGGTGAAGAAGCACGCGTCGACAGGGCTGCTCTTGCGTTGACTGGGTTGTCTTGACCTCGTTATCGTAGTAGCTGGGAGGCAGGGACCACACGCGGATGGAGTGGTCCATGGATGCGGATAGGAACAGTGACGCGTAGCGCGGGTTCCAGTCCAGGCAGTACACAGCTCCAGTATGGCCAATGAAGCGGGCGCTGTCTTGTACACGAGGCACTGATGTAGTGCTGGTGGACTTGCTGACGGACTGGGTGTGGCTTGGCAGTGGATCCGCTCGTAGCTTTGCGAATAGTGGATATGACGGGGATTCGCTCTGCGCACAGAGCTCCTTCTTCGCCTCTGGAGCTCCGCGCTGACGGCGCTTTGGTTCGTACGGCTTGTACACGAATCTGCGTTCGCCTGTAGTCGCGCGGTGCGTCGCCGTCGCAGCACGGGCTTCAAATCGCCGTGCGATCGCCACTCGCACAGCGTCTGCGTCAGACTCTTTGAGCTGCTTCCTCGCAGTCTTGCGTTCGTCGGCTGCAGTGGGCAGCGCCGCATGACATACTGCATGCTGTGCCACTGGTTGATCTGGTGTCGCGCTTCCTGAGTGCGGCTCGGCTTCGTCGTCGTCCGAGCTGGACGACGCATAGCTGTTGGCCAAGAGCTCCATTTCACTTCGCCTGCCGAACGAGTTCCGAATGTACTGATACAGCTATTTGTAGCATCTCTAAAATGCCACAATTTGACAATTGTGGTCTGTTTTGCGTACTGATTTGACGAACATCACAATGACGAGAAAGGCAACAACAACGCTCACTCAAGCGGACCGCGACTTGGACACGACCTCATCGTTGCGACGAACACGCGAAGCGCGATGACCTTGTTGTCGGGACCCACACATCCTTCGAAACCGTTCACGTAGGTACCAGGCAGTTTGAGTTCCTTTCTCTCGCTGTCCTCGGGGCTGCCAAACCACGGGGTGCTGCGCAACGAGGCGTGGAAGCAAATCGCGCTGAGCGCGTCATCTTCGATCGTGTACTCCACACTGAGGATGTGCTCATATGGGGCGAGTACCTCGACGTGTCCGCTGGGATCGAGGTGTACAATATCTTGAAACTCACTGTAGCGGTCGGCCAAAGCACGCGGATCGACAAGGATGCGCAGTCAATCACGATTGCGCCGACGTCGACACGCCACGAGTGGAAGTTTCGGCCTTTCTTGTCGCTTGCCTTTTCGAGTATTGCCATGATGGGCAAGAACATCAAAGGCAGCGGCGGACGACAAGTGATGGGGACCACCACGGCGTCCAACTTGGAGCAGAAACCATTGAGGGTCTTCACACACAGCGCGTGGATGTGAGTCCCCTTGGTGGCGGTGCACTTGAACTGGCCTCCTCTCGGCACGCCGAACCACTGCGAGCCACGCTGATTGGTCTTGAAGCGGATGGCGGTGATCCGCGAGTTGTGGTCCATCGTGTAGACCACGAGAATTACGTGCTCGTCAATCGCGAGCGAGAAAATGCGCGTGGTGTCGGTCTACTTCCTCAACGAGTTCCATGAGCGGCAAGCGGACGCACGAATGCTGGGGAATCGCTTGCGGGGTGAAGCTCTTCACGACGGACGAAGAGCGCTAAGGTACGTTCGGAAGCCGAACATCATACTTGCTAACGTGAACTCCACGCGGATGATCTTCTCGTCGAGGGCCAACTCTTCCACGTGCTTGTCGACTGGGATGTCGATACAGTCGCGCATTGCGGCGTAGTGCTGGAAGTAATCTGAAGAGATTGCCTCGACATGAAGTGTCTTGCGGTTGATCACAACAGCGCGGACGTCGATTCCGTGCGAGGCAAAGTTGGACTCCGTATTTTGAGCGCCAAACGCTGCCTGGACTCGCTTGCTCACTGTCGCTTTGCTTGGACCAGCCTCTGCCAGAGGCCCTCTGGCACAGGGATGACGACGCCATCCAAATGCGAGTAGTACTTGGCACACTGCCGCCCGATAATAGCCTGGACAAAGTGACCTTCCTTGGCGACACATTCGTATCGAGTTCCCTTTGGAGCGCCAAACCACTGGGAGCTGCGCATGTTTGTTTGAAAGCGAATGGCTGTCACACGGCCACGCTCGACATAGTAGACCACGAGCACCACACTCTCTTGCTCCATCAGCCAGAAGATACGCCCTTCCATGGTTGCGCGGAGATTGGGCGACCCTTTCGAAGACTTTCGAATGAGGTTCTTGATTTCTGCCACGCCTGTGGAGTTAAACCGAACGAAGAAGCCCAGCGTTGGCCACGTGAGCTGTGCGAGCGGCGCATCCACGCCCGCTGTTGTCGCTGGCTGAGAGTTGAAGCTCTGCAACGAAGCCATGCGCTTGACGGCGTCTGGAAAATGTCGATGTGCTTTGGTGCTGGTGAGTAAACTCAACTGTCGGAAGTCGGTGGCACCCTTGTCCCTGATTGATACACAAACGTGCAAAATACAAATACGATGGAAGCTTTTCAATTACCAGGAAAGAAAAATCAATGGATGGCAGTGCTTCTAGGTGGTTACTGCGTCATCGGAGTCGCGATCACGACGCCGAAAGCGGTGGTCTTGCCACTGGCGGTGTTCGCGCATCTGAAGCCGCAGATATAACTGCCATGTTCGTCTCCGCTCGTCACCGACACATACTCAATGGCCCTGAGATTTCCGAACCAGTCGTCGTGCGGTGGGTCGTGACAAGACGCATCGCGCTCAGAACGTTACATTCACCCTCATCGTAACCACGAAGTGTCGTACGCTCTATCGTGAAGTCGACGCAGATGATCTTCTCGCCCTGAACCAGTTCCTCAATGTGGTGAGAGGAATCAAGCTGCACGTGGTCCCGCAAAGCCACGTAGCGCTCATACTGTTCCGTGGAGAGAGCAGTGGCCGACACTGCAGAGCTGTCGATCAGAACAGCTCGCACGGTGGTCGTGCAGGAGCGGACGACATCTTCTTTGTTCTCCGAGTCGTCGAAGGCTGAGAGCACGGACACATCTCGATGCTGCACGATTACATGTCCTGATGGGGTGCCAGGAAGCACAACAGCCTCCAGAGCCGAGTAATACCAGCCAAGTCGCTGTGGACAAATCGAGTGGATGAAGTACCCTTCCTTGGCGGCACACTCGTGCTGAAGACCCACAGGAGTACCGAACCACTGGGAGCTGCGCATGTTGGTCTGGAAGCGGATGGCTGTGATCCGCTTGCCATCGCTGCCACCGCAGTAGGCGACATATACGATGCGCTCGTCTTTCAGCAGCCAGAAGAGCCCCACGCCGTCAGAAACGTGGTACCAGGGCTTACCGAGTGCGGACTCCTGCGTGACATTGTCGATGCTGGAGATGCCCTTTTGATCGAACTGGATGAAGACGCCGTGTACTTGGCCGAAGAGCTCCTTCAGTGGCACGCGGATGCACGGTCAAGTCGGTGGCAACGGGCTGAATTCTTGGAGTAGTGCCATGGCTGGGGGATTTTCGAGAATGCCCACCAGACTTGTACAAGGAGCCAAGCGGATGAGGTGTTTCCAGGAAAGAGATTGGCTTTGTCGAACGTAATCGATTGTCCAACGAACACACTCTTCCGTCTCTTGTCAGAAGAGAACATTCGCAACGTCAATGCATTCAAATTCAACCAATCATACGCAAAATAGAGACTACTTCGAAGTACTGTGTCACAGCGTCAGCCAACGCCTAGTCACCTACTCCACCTTCTCAGCAGGCTGCAGGGACTTTGCGACTATGACGCCAAAGCTGATCAAGTCGCTTGGTGACGCGAAGAAGCCGCAGATGAACTCGTCGGGGGGTCACAACGATACGAAGTCTCAACCACCCTTGAACTGTCGGGGAGCCATGAACCCCCAAACCACGTTGTTTGTTCGAAGTGTCGTCACGAGACGAATCCGCAATAACTTGTGTCGAGCGGACAAGCGGCAATCGACACCGACAATGCGTTCCTTCGGTAGGATCTCGACAATGCACTCGCTCCTAGAAAATGACAGCTTGTTCTGGAATTCTACGAGCTGGTTGTACTCGCTTTCGGAAAACACGGTGACATCACAGACCTGGAAGCAGAAGACGATCGAGACTGCCTTGACGTCATGCGTGGCGCTGTGGAACGCCTTCGTGTGACTGCTCGCTGCTTCCGCTGCCTTGCGGACGCACACGTCTCGGACTGCGTGTGGTGTCGTGGACACACTGGCAAGCGGCGATGGCTGGACCCGCCAAATGACAGCTACAATCGAGCTGCAGTCACGATCGTTTTCAAGCTTCCAACCGCAGATGAGCGTATTGATATACCCGTCATCCGGTGCTGTGAGATGTATCACGGTGCCTTGAAGTCGTTCAAACCACTGGGACATGCGAAAGTTGGTTATAAAGCGGATCGCTCTCACCCTCCCGTCAGCTACAGCGTACGCCACCTGCTTGAGGACCTCGCCGTCAATGTGACAGAAGTAAGAGCATTGAACTGAACAGCAGTCCTCGACCACATTCGTTGCCTCATCTGCCGTGACGTTTTTAACTGAGGCCACGGCGCTGTGACCTTCGATACAGAACCCCACAATTGGCCTGATCAGCTGCCGCGTTTCCAATTGGTCGTAGACACAGCCAGAGTCGAAGCCTTCGAGCCAGGTCGCTGTTGGTGTTGCCGACTTCATCGTTGGCTGGAAAGAAGGGTTGTGAGTGAAGCTGGAAGGTCTTACGAACGACCAGTCGCTACTGCCAAGGATGATTGGTGCTCTCAATCAACTGTTGTTTGAGAGGTATTCTTCTTCTCGCCTGGGTCGCTTCCCAACAGGACGGCCGTGATGTTATGAGTGCTGAGACCCATCAATTCGATTGTGTGAGTAATATGTATAGGGTATCCTAGCAAGCAGCGAAACGCCCCGAGTATAGGTTTGTGCGATTCGCCATCAGAGTTGAGATACCTCATCGCTTAATGTGATCGATGGCTGCGGCGTTTATGGCAGTTCTGCTGGACACTGAGATGTACCCATCCATGTCTATGCTAAGTACGGTTGAAGTGGAGGACTGGTTACGCCGCCAATCACCACGCCACAACTGTCTGGTTTTCTGATCGACCTCCTAGGTGGAATCAAAAGGCTCTCACGATAGAAAGACAGTCTGGTCGGAGGCTGCACGCGTACTCGCCTCAGCGTGTGTCTTCATGCTGTCTCACTTTACGTTCGCAAGGACAGGGCAGGACAGCGTGGTAACCACTTACTCCCAAAGAACACCTTACTGAATGAAAACGCCACTAAACACACCTAGATTTCTGTGTATTCCGAGCCTTTTAGTGGGATCGAGATCGCGGTCGGCAAGCTATGCAGATGTCTACATGCGATAGGCTCCAACAAGTCCATTGACGGCTCCCACGAGGTTGGCTGTCACGGCAATCTGCCAGTAGCGAGTGCGTTGAGGCTGCTGCTCGTTGACGAACGCGTACGTGTGCGCGCACCGTATCACCGTGTACGTGATCAGCGCCACTGCGTGGACAGTCTCGTTGGCGCTGGTCGCGATCCCGGCTCCAAACACGATGAGCGCCAGCGGCACTGACTCCAAGTCGTTCATGACAATACGCTTCCAGCGCTTCTCCGTGACTTTCGCCTTGAGCAGCTCCGCGTCGGCTTCGCCAGTGTGTAGTCCGTAGGTCTGAGGACGGCGGCCTACTGCCAGTCCAAGGCTCTTGTCTTCCGGTGGGCGACTACCGGCGTCGAACGACTTGATCGACTGGATACCAGCGACGCCGGCGAACTTGAAGTACAACACCGCGGCGCACGTGACGTAGATCTTGAGGAGTGTGGCCATGGTGAAGGTGGGTACTTGGATCGCTACGACTGTGTCGAGCGAGAGTGGAGACAGAGGAAGCGAAATGGTTGGTGTTCTTGTCGGGTTGGGGGCCGATTGAAGAGTGAGGACGGCACCTCGAAGCAGCTCCTCCGTACATGTATTGAGCACCACCATGGTCAGTACTAGCAGCAAACGCCGTTGAAGTCAACAGAAGTACGGTACGGTCCTATTTAGGCTGGTGGGGTTGAGTCCGCTGTCCGGCGACCAAACAAGTATCAGGAATGAAGGTTATAGTGGTAATAGTGGCTACACAATCGAAAGCTTACTGGTACACTGTAGAAAGCCGGATGCACCTTCCACGCCTGTCTCAATTGACTTACAGTCTGTGTGGTGGACGAATCGCTGACCTGGATGTTGACCCTGTCGTCCACGAGGGCAATCACATCCAATAGCAATTGTCCCAATCAACGCAGAGAGCCACCATAGCAGCGCCATGGAAGATACGATTCAGCCGTGTTTACTACTCGCTAGCACGACTCATCTCGAGGATTCAAGACACAGTATAGGGGCCAGGAGCTCTCACCATCGTATTCTGCTACGGTACCGGTACTCTCATAACAAGCTCCATTTCGACCGCGGTTAATGAATGGCGGGTCAATAAATACGGGAGATGGCGTGGATATAGTGGCCTTCCGAAGCCGTGAGCGTGCGTTTGTTGCCAGAGGGTGGACCAAACCACTGAGTTTGTCTGGCACGCATATGGCGGTGACGTATTTGACGCTCGTCACCATGTAATCCACTCGGACGACGTGTTCCTCTTCCACCGACCAGAAGAGCTGTGTGCCATTCGCAATGCGTAAGCGGGATCTTCTTAAGTCTCTGAGTCACCGATGTTCTTCACATCTTTCACTCCGCGAACGTAGAAGCCGCGCACCCGATACACGAGCTCTCGGAACGTCAAGCGCTTCCGCGTGTCGTGCTGGCGTTGCTCTTGGTGGGCTTGCGAGGCGCTTGCTTTGCCATGTTCACCAGTGGTGTTAGGAAATCAATTATCGTTTTTGCAATTTCTTCAATAGCTTGGAGGCCAATAAGTTATTGGCGGGGACCAAAAATTGGTCAATAACCACCGTCTCTCAGGACCACCGACTTGACTATGCTGTGGAAGATCTTGGAGCCGTATAAACCCTTGGTGACGCAGAACAACGAGCTCATGCGGCCAACTTAAGAGCGTTAAGAGGTTTTAAGACTCGATTGTAGTGGAAGACAGCAACGGCCCGGTATGAGTTCACCACAATGCAACATGATGGGGACACATTTGATCGAAATACATAGGAGGATTCCTTTTTTTATAAAATTCTAACGAAGTCCACGAGCATTCTCGCGCGCTGGAATAGTTTCAACTGTTCCTGAGCATCGGCGATGTACCCAGAGCCTCCCGGCCAGAGCAGTCGTGTTCCTGCCAGGAACTTCGTGGACAAATTCTATGGGAACCGTATACCGTATACATTGGGTATAGTCGTTGGAAAACGCAGTGTATACTTGAATGTACTTGTGTTCACTATGCTACTGTTATTGATCGTGTTAGTTGTTATTGCCCACTAAGTTATTGGCGCCGTGTCAGAAGGCCAATCTGAATGGTGGTATTTTCCCAAACACTGTTCACCACATCTGTGTGTGCTTGATTGAGAACTAGCAGAGCACTTGGCTGTGGTGAGAAAGTTCTCGAATCCTCGCCTTGAATGAAATAAACTTTCTTCTAGTTTCTCTTCCCTAGGTGCTCTTGGTTCTGGTGAATGGTTGATGGGCTTCTGCAGCATGGGAAAGGAGACACCAAGGAGAAGTCCGAAGAGTCCTTCCCGGAGAGCTCACCACACAATCAAATTGTCCAGATCCTCCGATAATCAAGCTTCGAATCGTTCTACTCCCAGTAATGCCGGCGGCGGCGGTTCTCGGCAGTGTGCCAAAAGCACCCTTTACGCTTGGGGTCACGGGACGAGAGCTGCTGAAGCCCGTTGTAGGGTTTCGCATCGAAAGTGATGGCAACTTCCTCACGAAAATCGAAAACATCTCTGCTGCTGTCGCTGCAAATACTGACAACCGCTGGACCCTGCGAAGCTTCGTCTTTCTTCTCATGGGGGATGAGCTCGTGACATGTCAGGTGTCCGCTTTGTGACAACTCTGCGGACGTCCCAGTGGTTTGGGACTCCTGGCGAAGAAGTCCACCAGTTCACGGCCTATTCGTAGGGCTTCATCCACTCGATTTGCTGTCGTACTGCTGGCAATCGCCTTGTCGGTTTGGGAGCCGTCGTCTGGCAGAGAGAAGGCAAGATTTCGAGCACGAGCGCGGATATGAGCGAGGCCCAACAAGACCGATGTGTACTCAAGACACCGCTCAAGCTTTTCAGCTCTGCCTCCCGCACTGCCGTTACTGACGTCGGGTGTGTGTTGATGAAGCTCAATCCATGTCTCCAGGTGGCTTCGGTTGATATGCTGTCCAATGTCGAGTATCAGCAATTTGTCGCGCTCCTGTACTATGTCTCTCTTCCCTCAGACGAGTACGTATTGGCGATGACTCCTGGTGAAATGATCGTAGGGATCGAGCTCTCGCTTACCGGAAACTCTCTTACACCTATCCGATTCGAGACAACTCGTCGTACGACGCCGTGGATAGGAGGCGGTGCGGACACCCGCGTAACCAATTCGGAGTCGTTCCGCTGCGGTCCTGACGAGATCATCTGTGGGTTCTTCGTGCCGCCTATGGACGCAATCGGCTTTGGCGTCGTGACGAAGCCGAAGCCTCCGATGTGAGCAGGTCGATTGAGTGAGCAACCAAAGTCGAGCGTTGTGCGTCCAATTGAAGTGAGATGTATCCATGTCTCGGCTATGCACGCTCTGAAGTGGATACATTCGACTAAAAAGACATCAATTCCTCAACACTTGTTTCTTGGCCCCAACAATAAACGGCAACAACTACACATCAACACCATCCGCCTTCTTGTACCTCTGTCTCCTCTCCGTAGTGCTTCGTTTTTTTGCCTCGAGGTTACACGCACTCTGCAGCTTGGGTGGACGCACGCGGTGAGTCAACCAGAATGCCGAAACTGACCTGCTCGACTTGCGAGGCAAAGAACCCACAGATGAACGCGCCGCGAGTGCAGTCGGATGATCCTTCGGTCTGTGTCGCACTCTTCTCTGCAGCGGCACTAAA
>JAADXE010000384.1:0-27060 GCA_023337545.1 Pythium coloratum
CGACGCTCGTTGCTTTTCATAGAATCCAAACGTGTACAACCTGCAAGCACGCCTTCGAGGTGTACATTTATGTAGTAGCCTTCACAATTCATTACATAACGGAACCACTTTTGATAACCAAATTCCAGATGCGGGGCTTCGCCCAGCAGCAACAGCGTGGTGCTCTCTAGTATTAATCAACTTCGAAGTAAAAATGAGATGTCACTAGACGTATTTTTGGCCGAGTCCTCACAACAGGACCAGCCTCATAGTTGATTCGTTCTCTGTGGCGGCGACCATGGAAACCCGTCGCGAGGAGTGGCCGAATGACGAGCGATATGAACTCGTGCCGCTCTTCGATCTTCCACAGGTCGACTTGTCAGTGTCCATACGATCACACTACGTTCGCCACCGCACGCTCCACCGCATCATCCGCGTCGTCAGCGCATCCTTTCTAACGTATACAGGCTTCATCCTGTACCTCGCGATCGCTGTTGCTGTCTTTGTCGTGCCAGCGCCAGTAGGTCGTCTGCTTGCAGTTGTGGGTTTCATGTCGGGCATTTGGGCGGCACTGCTTTCGATCGGGAACCTGCGTCTCGACATGGTCCGCGTGCTCATCAAGACGTACGATATATGGTTCTTCACCACCGTGTCGACACTTGTATCCGTGCTACTTGGCCTTATACTTCGCGACCGGCGCAGTATGCTCGTTGTGATGTCGTGGCTCGCATTCCTCACCAACATATTCATCGATGCCAGCATCGTGGGCATGCGTCGCCTCTGGATCGCCAACGTCGTCGCCGCCGGCTGCTACATGCTCATGGCTGCAACTGTGAGCATCAACATCACTGAAGACTTGGTCATTTTCGACATCTTTCGACTAAACAGCCACGCCGTATCAGCCATCGGCGTCTTCCGCGACAGCATTATGTCCATGGTGATCGTCATCTTTCGCAATCTCTATCGAAAAGGCCGCGATGCCACCAAGCCATCTCAAGTTACGACTGAGGGCAGCAGAGCAGTGGTAGAGTGCGTAAGCTTTCGGTGCCGCCTTTGCGTGAAGTCGTCGAACTCTCTTGGCTCACAGTTCGCCGTGCTGCCATCTATCCCACATCTGCCTCATGCTGTGGGCGACACCACCGCGAAGAGAGTTCGCCTCCAGTTTCGACCCGTTCTCGAGCCCATGAACCCTTTTGATACCTGCTTGTCAGTCGAACGGTTGCTAGCGTTTGCCACGTCCCACCACCGCGCATTTCGATGTCTCGGCATCGTCGGCTTCACATCATTGTGCCTCGTCGTGCTCATTGAACTCATGATGCCGAGGTTAACGCACCGACTCGAGTCGCAGGTTCTTTGCTCAATCGGAGTGGTTTGCTCTGTGGTGTTCGTCTCAATTTGCCTGTCAGCTACCCATCGACACCTTGCCTACGCAGTCGTCACGTCGTTCGATTGCGTGTTCATCGCCGTTCAGTGCTTGGTTGGCATGCTCTCGCTTCTCGACCTTTTCCGCTGGAAGCCTGTGCTCGTGGCCGCTCTAGTGGGCGACGCCTTTTGGATTGCGTGGCTTCTCCTGTGGGATGCGCTTCTGCCTCCGACACGATCCAGGCTCAAGCTCACACCACGCCTCGCAGCCTGCGTGGGAAGTGGGATTGGAACCACTATGATCCTCGCAGCGATCGCTACTTTTGTGGTCCTGAGCCCACACGAAGTCAACGATCGCTCCGTGTGGACTGCCGACTTCATGGACCAGCAAATTGAATTTCGACCAATTTCGTGGTTTGCCGGCTGTCTAGCGACGATCCTGGCGTGGGGAATCCGCGTGAATTGGCGACTTTGGCAAGCGACAGACACCGAACTGATCGTTCTCGACGGACCAGTGGTGTACGAGGCTGTCAAAGCGCGTATTCGTCCACACAAAGAAGAGAAGTCGGACAAAACGGTGATGACAGGTACATGCATCGTGCCTTGCAAAAAAATATGACAATAACGCGCGTGAGTTGTCATCTAGCCAATACGGAATGCCCAAGAAGCTCGCATAGCATTAGAGGAATTGTAGCTGCTCACCATCATGTTGTTCTTGTAAGATGATGCTCGTCAACGCGGTCGAAGAGGTTCCACGTCTGTGGATGAGGCAAAAGTTCGCAAGGACTTCATGCTGAGCCACGGCGTTGTTGCGCTCCGGAAGCTATTTCGAGCCATTCCGAGGAGCAACCTACGACACGTCGGCCAACTGAGTCAATTGCCAAATGGCGTTGGTTCATCCGCTTCCTTCTGCGGGTATCTCTGCAGGACAGTGGCACTATGAGCTCGTCCCGTTACTTCCCCAGCCTCATGTGGACTTGTCCGCCTCCCTGCGCTCGCATTTCGTATCCAATCCGATCCTCCGTCGGCTCCTGCGCGTCGTCGGTGCCTCCGTCTTCACATTTCTGGGATACTTGATCTTCCTAGTGGTCACCATGGTCGTCTTCGTCATTCCTGCCTCCGTCGGTCGACCTCTCGCGGTCACTGGATCACTCTGCGGCCTTCCTGCGGCGCTCATTTCGATCAGCAACTTGCGCTACGAGATGGTCGCTGTCTTGATCAAGACTCACGATTGCTGGTTCTTCATCACAGTCTGCTCGCTCTTCGTTGTCGCCCTCAGCATGGTCTTCGACGATGTCCGGAGCTTGATCTTGATCATCTCGTTCCTTTCGTTTGCGAGTAACGTGTTCGTCGACGCGAGTATTGTCGGCCAGCATCGCATCTGGGTCGCAAACTTCGTCTCAGTTGTCTGTCACGCCATCATGGGGTCCACTGTGAGTATCGGGATCACCGACCAGATCCGACAATTCAATCTCTTCGAGCTGAACGGCTACTCACTGCCGGCAGTGGCTGTCGTACGGGATTCGCTCGGGTCCATGACGATGGTGTTGCTCCGAAACCTCGTTCGGGAGTTTTCCCATCGCACGAAACGATCGAAAGTCACGGATGACGGCGGCATTCGCGTCGTCACATGCGTCAGCTATCGATGTCGACTTCGACTGCAGCCTGTGCCCGTGGGCGGGCCGATGTTTGAAGCCTTCCGATCAAACCGCGCCAGATCTACCGTCGCCACCACAGCATCCGCGTCATTTTCAGCGGCACCGACTGCAACTCAACTGCAGTACGTCCCTTTCGTCGACCGTTTAGATGCCCGCAACACCGTTCTACCGATGAGCTGGCTCTGGGATCGGCTTCCAAGCAACAGCAAGTACCACCACCACCACCTTGGAGTATCACAGTGGTGCCTCCACTGCATCGGCCTGTTCGGCTTTACTGCGTCGGCGGTAGGCACAGTAGTATCACTTCTGGCTCCGACGTGTGCTCTTGGACGAATGTTCTCCACGCTCACCTTCGTCGGAGTCATGGCCTCTACGGTGTTCGTTGGTATTTCACTGGCCTTGGCACATCGCCAAGTTCTTCGCGCCATCGCCTCGTCGTTTGACTTCCTCTTCGTCGCCATTCAAGTCACGATCGTCAACGTCTGCATCGTGGATTTATGTCGTTGGCATCCAGTACTGCTCATGGCCGTGTTTTCAAGCTGGATGTGGTGTATGTGGATGCTGTGCTGGGATTCGCTCCTGACACCATCTCGCACTCTGCTGGGCCTGAAAATGCGATCAGCTGCTGTAGTCTCGTCTGCACTTGGCGTGCTGCTCGGATGCACCACCACCATCATATTCGTGGTGCTGCCGCCTGACTCAATCCGCGATCGCCCTGTACTGAGGATTTTCTTCCACGACCATTTCGTGGAGTTCCGGCCGCTGTCTTGGTTTGTGAGCTGCACTGCCACAGTCTCGGGATGGGCTGTACGCGTGATTTGGCGTTTGTGGCACGCCGCAGAAGGAGAACTCGTCGTACTCGATGGCCGCGTAGTGTACGAGTACCGCAGTGCCAAACACCGCAGGCATCAACGAAGCCACGTAGTGCCTCCGACCGGAGACGCCGTTCCTCTTAGGACCGCCGTGGCCCCACACACAATGCAGTAAATGACAATCACTTCTTCCCATGCGTTCACTCATCTCGTCGAAGTCTCCCAAAGAAGAATCCATGCTTTGGAGATCTTGCATCGTCTGCTTGACTGGGTGCGTCAACTGGGTTGACGATACCAATTGTTACCGACGGACCGAAGGTGGTGGTCGTCGTGGGACTGACATACGGGTTTTCCACACACTTGAGTGAATATTGTCTTGACCTTGTCGAACGTTTTGAGTCGCACGCTCGATTTTGATGCCCGATCTTTGCCTCGATAGTTCACCCAGTCGCTCTTGATTTGCGTATTGCATCGAGTGCTTTTCCTTCCATGATTTCGTGCAATAACATCGCTAGCTGGGACAGAGATAAATCGACAGCCAGGTGCTTGACTTCCGTACTTAGGGCAAAAGCACTTGTCAGGTTATTTCGAGACTTCTTGATTGGTACTGGCACACGCGACCCAGCTCGAGATGGAGCCGCACAGTTGACAACGACCATAGCGACGAGACTCGTCTGAACCATCATGTCGATGGACACGGCAGAACATCGACCTTCAGAAGCCGCCGGCGCCACCCTAGACACTGCACAATGGGAATATGAACTCGTTCCGCTGCTCGCGCTTCCACAAGTCGATTTCTCGATCTCAATCCGGTCACGCTTCGTCCGAAACCCAGCAATTCTCCGTATCATGAGACGAGTTGGACGGTCTTCAATCGCGTTTATCGGTTACTTGTCGTACCTGGGCGTTGGCCTCGCAGCTTTCATCGTTTCAGCACCGACCGCACAGACGCTAGCAGTCCTGGCGACAGTCGCTGGACTTCCCGCTGCGCTTCTTGCGATCGGCGACTTGCGCTTCGACATGGTCCGCGTACTTCTGGCGACGTACGATATCTGGTACTTCTGCACGATCTCGACCGTTGCAACAGTGCTGCTTCATCTTGTATTCAACGACGCGCGGAACTTGCTCATGAGCATGGCTTGGCTATCGTTTCTCACCAATGTGCTGATCGATGCGCGAATTGCTGCGCTTCGTCGCTTGTGGCTTGCGAATGTTGGCTCTGCTGTGTGCTACATCGCGCTTGGTATCCTCATCAGCGCCGCGATGATCGATCGTGCACGTGTTTTCGACGTCATTCACTTTAACGGACGCGTGCTTCCAGCGGCTACGCTCATTCGAGACTGCGTCACCTCAATCGTCGTTGTCGTGCTTCGCAATGTGTTCCGCGGATACCGCCACTTCCGTCGGTCGCGGAGCATAGAAGCGACCGCGTTGACGTCGGTTGTGCAGTGTGTGAGTTTTCGATGCCGTCTACGATTCCAACTAGTCACAGCGCCAAGCAGAAGGTGCTCCGGCCAGACACCAGCTCTCGTGAACCCGCCATTAGAAGTCTCTTCTTCACACGTGGACAGTTTCAACATTGAGTCCAAGACGCAACTTCGATTTGCTCCAGCCTTCTCATCAATTGACGCGCGTGATACGCTACTCCCGATGGGGTTCTTGTGGCGAATTCGGTCGGTCAAGTCAAATCGCACAGCGTGGTATCGGTGTATCTTTCGACTTCTCGCCGTCGTAGGTTTCGTGATCAACAACGTTGCGCTTGTGAGTGGAGTGGTATCATCGAAACTCGCCCACGACGCCGCATTCGCCCCATTCGTGCTGGTGGGAGCTTTATGCTCGATCGTCTTCGTGCTCGTTTGTTTGGCAGCGACGCAGCGACGCCTCCTCCGCGCAGTGATCACGTCGTTCGACTTCCTCTTTGTCGCGATCCAAGCTTTAGTCGTCCATTTCGTGTTGCTCGACTTGTGCCGTTGGCAAAGTGTGATGGCCATCGTGATCGCCGTTGAGCTGCTTTGGAGTACGTGGTTCATGTGCTGGGATGCACTGCTGCCTCCTGCACGGCAACGACTGGGATTGACAACTCGACTGGCGGCCTGGATCGGAACTGGACTGATCGCCGTCATGACTGCCTGCAACTTGACTCTGCTCCTCGTCCTGCCACCCCACGCAATCAACGATCGCGTCGCCTGGGACACCAAAGTTCTCGGTCACAGTCTTCAGTTTCGAACTTTTTCGTGGTATATCAGTTGCAGCTCGACGATCTTGGTGTGGTCGCTACGTATCATTTGGCGACTCTGGCAGGCCCATGATACGGAACTTGTCGTTCTTGATGGACCAGTCGTCTTTGACAAGGCTCGTTACCAAAACCTCGGTCCGACAGCCCAAAACGCGGTAGTTCCGATAGAAATTGAATAGCCATGGCTAAGTTCCCTCCCGGTTTGTGAGTTGACTCGCGAGAGGTATGTCGTGACGTACTGTTGCCAGTCGAGTCGCATTGCCGGACAATTGTGAAGCAACCTCGCTGGAGTAGTTCCGTCATGAAGACCACGAAATTCCTCAGTCGAAAAAGACGCTATTTTGAGATCGGGATTGCGGCTCCAACACGTCCGGTCCGACCAGTGTGACAGAGTGCAAAACCATGAGCTCCACGACCACCAATCCCTGGGATTCACACTACTCGCTGACGCCGATCCTGCAACTGCCTGAAGTCGACCTCTCCATCTCTGTCCGCTCGCGCTTCGTCAAGAATGCCATGCTTCAACGGATCCTTCGCGCTGCCAATGCATCGATTCTGACGACCATTGGCTTCTTGATCTTCTTAGCCAGTGCAATCACCGTGTTCTTTGTTCCTGCTTCACACGGCGGTGTCATTGGCGTCGTTGGAGCAGTCGCTGGTCTTCCTGGAGCCGTCGTCTCGATCGCTTTGCTGCGCTGTGAAGTCATTTTGCTGGTGCTACGAACCTACGACGTTTGGTTCTTCGGGGCCGTGTCGACTGTAGTGGCCGTGGTGACCAGCGTCATGCTAAGCGACGCGCGGTGCCTTATCATGATCATCTCATCACTCTCCTTCTTCATCAACATTTTCACAGACGCAAGCACTGTCGCTGTAAGTCGCATCTGGATCTCGCAAATGATGTCGGCAGTTTGCTACATCGTGATCAACGTTGCAGTCAGCGCAGCGATCACCGACAAGTTGAACTTCGTAGAGATCTTTCACTTCAACGGACACAGCTTCCCAGCCGCAGCAATCACTCGCAACGGACTGTCCACGATGGTGGTGCTGATTGTTTGGAATCTGTACCGCGAGTACACGGCCGCAAGGTCAACTTCACGGGTCGCGACAACTGAGGTTTTAGGAGTTGAATGCGTCAGCTATCGATGTCGACTTCGTGTCTGTATCGTAGAAGTCGAGACAATGGGGTTGATAAGTCGGCAGCCGAGTGCCAATAAGATAGCTGTGGCGACAGAGTCGTCGCCTGCAGCTTCCAGCTCCAAGAAGACTCGTCTGCACTTCATCCCGTTCTTCAGAGCCATTCACGCACGCAACACTTTGCTGCCCGATCGATGGAACGCCGCCATTACATGCCGCGATAGACAGACGACGTCATCCCGACGAGTCTTCTTGTCGATCGGATTCTTAGGCTTCTCCATCTCGTCGTTGGCGACTTTCGCAGCACTTGTGGCTCCAGAGTTCGCATATCAACGAGAAGTCGCGGTTGTTGCGAAGATTGGGACTAGCTGCACGGTACTCTTCGTTTCCATTTGCATGGCTTCGACACAGCGCGAGCTTCTTTTTGCCGTCATGACGTCCTTCGACTTTCTTTTCATCGCCGTGCAGGGCACGATCGTCCACCTTGCTCTCGTCGATCTGGTCCGCTGGCAGCATGTCATGGTGCAAGCGATGTTCTCAAGTTGGTTGGGGAGTACATGGATGATGTGCTGGGATGCGATCTTACCACCAGCACGACAAACGCTCGGATTGAAGACTCGTTTCGCAGCGTGGGTCGGAATCGGGCTGATCGTCATCCTCGTGTCTTGTACATCAATGACTGTGTTGGTGATACCTCCGGACATGATCAACGATCGGGTCGTCTTGAGCTTCCAAGTTGTGAGCCAAACCATAGAAGTGCGACCATATTCGTGGTACGTCAGCTGCAGCGCGAGCATTTCAGCGTGGTCGATTCGTGTGATGTGGCGTCTGTGCCAAGCCAACGAAGACGAACTTGTAGTGTTGGATGGACCAGTCGTGTACCAGAGACGAATGCAGCCATGTCGGCAAGGCGAACCCAGCCTTCCAAAGGTTCCAGACATCGATCCAGCAAGACCGACCGCACCGCACGCCGTCTTTCCGGCTGCTAGATGATAGTTCTCAAATCAGTCGCCTTTGCCTTGAATCCACGTATTTAGTCGTTGACGGGTGACGGAGTCTTAGTGTCTCGGTTGTGAGTGATGTGCGAAGCCATCTCTGCACGTCTCGAACACCATCGTCATCTCACGATATTCGATTGCCATGCGTCATTGACTCTGTAACCCGCGACGCCACGATCCAAGAGGAGAGGTCCACGGAATGTAACCAGTCGCAGCTCACGTGTCTGGCAGAACTCTTCTGCGTCGACACTTCGACCACCACTTCTCCGCACGACACCCATGAATTATGCAGTTGCCGACGTTCCGGTAGCTGCGCGTGGCGGCGAGGCCGCGGTCTTGGAGTTGGAGCTGCTGGTCCACGAGCAGCAAGTCGAGAGGGAAGAAGAACATGCCGCAGGTCGTCTCGCACTCGCTCTGGTTCACGAACGTGCGCGTGGACACGTCGTCGCTCTTGATGCGGAAGCGCTGCAGCGCCGCAATGACGAACAAACGATGACAAGTAGATCTACGACTTGAAACCCTCTCGCCCCATGTCCGAAGTTGACCTTTCTCGAACGATCAAGTCCGAGTTATTTACTCCGAGCATCAACCGTGTCATCAACGCCATGCGAAAGTTCAAAGTTCAATCCCGCCTTCTTCGCAGTCCACATCTTCATGACCTCCAGCTTCTTTGTCACCATGACGGCTCCAGCTTACGTCGGACAATACGTCATACTCATTGGAACGCTTGTGGGCATACCTGGCGATGGCTTGATGCTTGACCAGCTTCGGTATGACCTGATCAAACTGCAAATGCACACGTTCGATGTCGTCAACATCTTCTGCATCTTTCTGAGCGTCTTGGTCGTCTTCAGCGCCCAACGCGAACATCTCGGACGGCTTGAACACCTTCGAAATCTTGCGGTACCGCGACGCAGGGCTTCCAGGGAAGGCAATCATCACCGACGGCTTCATGATGGTCGGCGTGATCATGTTGCGCAACGTGTAGCGAGCGTTTCGGCATCGTGCTGCTGGCCATTACTTCTTGGCTCTGGATTCACTGGCTGCTGCCTTTCGACGCGCTCACACCACCCGTGCGTCAGCGGCTACGCATCCACAGCTACTTCCCACGCGCCGTCTTCCTCTGTGCGCTCGTGGCCGCTGTGCTGCTTGTGTACGAGATCATCCGCCGGCCCGTGTCATCAGCCGCGTCATCTGGAGTGGCAAGCTGCTCGACTTCACAGCCGCGTACACGCTACTGCCACAGTTCTACAACGCGCTGACCCCTGTCTTCTTCCTGTCGCTGCGCTTCTGTTGGCGCCAGTGGCGGCACGTGAGAATGAACTCGTGGTGATCGACGGACCCGTGGTCTTCACAAACTCATTTGCACGCTCGAGAATGCGGTCCACGCTGCCGCTGACGCCTAAAGCGACACAAGACGATGGGGTTACGACCATGTACTACACTGGCGCATCGTCTGGGATCCCGACGTGCGCGGCTCATCCTTCAAATGCCAGGAGATGCCTTCCCGCTTGCATTTTCCAACGGTTTCCTGAATATTCGATAACCCCGCAAAAGTCGTGTGGTGCACATCACGGAAATCCATGTTTGTGTAGCCATGTTGTCATCGGGAATTGCTCATCGAGGAAGGACAACAAGCAGACCAGCGTACCAAGGAAATGAGTTGGTGCTTGTTAAAGTATATGAATCGACCACATTTACTCGCAGTAGTCACAGACGGACCTGTGGTTTCAGCTCAACCCGTCTACTTGAACTGCGAGAAGAAGCTCCAGATCGCGGCAGGGCCCCAGGCGTCCTTGGCGCCCTTGTCCTTGGGCTCGGCGATGTGGCCGCCGTCGTAGGCGGTCCAGACAACTGGGTGGCCCGCCGAGCAGCCCTTGTACTCGGTCGTGATGTGGGTTCCCGATCCGGCCGCCGGCTCCTGCGCGTTCTGAGCCGTGCAACCGTTGACCTTGATGAAGTTGTCACGCAATGAGCGACCCATGGCGATGCCGAGCACGTTGTCGCTCACGCCGTGGGCGCTCCACCACGCGATGGGCTTCTTGCCGCCGTCACAGCCGCTGAGCGTCGCTCCGTTCCACAACGCGACGCCGCGGAACTGGTCGGCACGCGCACACGTGACGGCGTTACTCATACCAGCACCCCAGCTGAAGCCCATAGCGAAACGCAGGTTCGTGTTCACGCACAGACCGGCATCCAGAACCTTGTTAATCGCGTCCACAAAGGCAATATCCGAGCCGCCGCCGTTCGCCCAGCCAGCGCCGTTGCCCTGCGGCGACACGAAGATCGTCGAGGCCTTGCCGGCCTGTTCAAGGCCGTAGAAGCCGTTGTTTGGGCCGCGGTTGTCGTAGCCGCCCGTGTGCTTGGCGGCCTGCTCCATGTTGCCACCACGCCAGTGGAACGTGAAGATAACGCGGTACGGCGTGCTTGAGTCGTAGTCGTCTGGCACGCGCACGATGAACTGACGTCCGCCGGCGGTCATCGTTCCCGACTTGATCGTCGCAGGCTTGCCACAGCCGGCCGACTTGGTCGCCGTGCTGCTGCCAGCGGTATCCGAGTCTCCAGCCGCCGGCTTCGTGGTCGCGGCAGGCGTCGAGTTCGTCGCAGGAGCCACAGGCGTGGTCACCGCAGGCTTGACGACGGAGGAAGATGGCGCAGGGGCTGGGGCAGGCGCGGTCGTCTTGGCGCCGCACTTGGCCGCGTCGCCGAGCGCCAGACACGCGAGCAACAATGATGCGATGAGCGAGATGGACTTCATGGTGGGAGGAGGTGACTCTGAAGGACAAAGGAGATTCCGTAATGAGCAGCTATATATCGATCAAGTATTGTCTTCCTTGGTGGATTGTAGAGAGACAGTTGGGTCTTCCTCAGGCTCCTGAAGCGAGCTCCTCGCCCATTGAGGACTGACAGCCAGCTGGATCGCAAGCACGAGCTCAGCAACAGCGTGGAGTCTGAGCAAACAACCTGCGTTTGTATGGAGTACCGTATTGTACTGGCTGCTGGAGACTGGAGACGTAAAGTCGGATGGTCGCATTGAGGCACCTGGAATTCAGGCTAAAAATCCGGATCAATGAATCGGGCGGCGTGGACCGATTATGTGCACTATGATGACCAGCCATCGACAAGGAGACTCACGATCACAGGGAGACAGTTCCAAACTGTCCTAATTGAAGTGCTGAACGAGGATACACTATCTAATATTAGTGACGTTTACGTAATAAATAGGAAGTTTAGGCATTTGATTGTCTTCTCCACATGTTTAGGACTAACTGCTCAATTAGCCGAGACTCTGGACGCCATCCTCAAATCCACAAGCGTGCCTGCCGCCTGGTGGGTGCAATGCCATCTTCACCAGAGGATTCCTTTGGAAAGGCAGACAGAGGTTGTTGACATCCATCGAGGAAGCGGCGAGCGTGATCTGACGTGTACGCGTCCGGTGAAGCTCGAACAATGTGTAAGTGAGGCTGTCGCGTCCATGAAATCCCCATCATCTGACCCACTGGATAGGAAGACAGACAAAATGAAGATTACCATTGAGGGTTTGCCTAGAACTGAGCCTGGTTGGAATCCCAAAACACGGAGAGCTTCTCTGCGATGCTGAGACTGAGGCTGCTCAGGTCGATGTCGAGCTCATGAGTAGCTGCACTGTATGTGAACGTCGCGAGCGAGACGGACTTGTTTACCACGACGCTCGACGGGGCGCTCTTCACTCCGAGGACCACCAGCTTGTTGAGTTTACTGGCCTTGGCACCAGCGTACTTGTCGACACGAACACGAGATGTGAACGTCGATCCGACCAAACGCTTCTCTTCGACTTCGAACTCAACGATAGTTGCGTGTTCCACTCCGTCCAAACTCTCGCCGTCGTCCAGGTAGAGCTCACCAGAGGCCAGCCCTTCGCTGGACAGAGCCACAAGCAGGTCGAACGGAAGCTGGCGAGCCGTCTCAGAGGTAAGAGTGCCTGGCTGGTGAAGCGGAAGCACGGAGCCACCACGCACGAGCACGGGAAGATCGTCAATTTTCACGTTCCAGGTCATTGACTCGCCCTTACTTTCAATACACGCGAAAGTGAAGATGTCGTACCACGAACCTGCTGGAACGTAGCCTGTAACGGAGGTGGCTCCTTTGCTGAGCACCGGCGTGACAAGCAGCGAGCTGCCCAAGAGATACTGTCGGTCCAGCGCTGGTGAATTGTGCACATTCTTGTCCTGTGGGAACTCCCAGAAGAGCGGCCGTGCGATGGGAGCGGCAGTCACGTGGGCGTTGTAGCCAAGCGTGTACAGATACGGTAGCAAGCGGTAGCGAAGACCGATGAACTTGCGTCCGACGGCAGCGACAGACTCCCACACGTACGTCTCCTGTGATGGCGCACCCAGCATATTGTGGTTTCGCGCGAACGGGTACAACGCACCGAGTGCCGTCCATCGAGCACACAACTCCTCGGTCGAACTGCCAGTGAAGCCACAGATGTCCGCGCCAACCATCGGCAGTCCGAAGAGTCCGAAGTTGAGGATCGTGACCACAGACCACCGGATATCGTCCCATGTTGCGCCGTTATCGCCCGTCCAGTGCGTCGTGTGGACGCCACTGCCAGGGAACGTGGAGCGAGACAGCACAAACGAACGCTTGCCACGGATCTTCTCTTGGGCGGCGTTTGTCGCGATAGATTCCGTGAAACCGTACAGGTTGTGCGCGTCGTACTGGCGAATGTTGCCGAACTGGAGCGAGCTCGTTGAGATACCGTTCGTGATCGGCTCTTTGTTGTTGCCATTGTTGATCGCAAACGGCGGGTTGTCCCACTGGTTTTTGTCATCTTCGCACTTGAGGCAGCAGCTCGTGAGCCCATCTCCTCGACACAGGAGGTTTGCATCGCGCACGCAAGTCGTTCCGGGGCAAAAGTTGGCGAGCTCGTTCATATCGATCCACAGGCCATCGAAAGCCAGTGAGTTGTGCAGTCGCGTGAGCTGTTCACTCCAGTAGTCCGATGTGTTGGGGTGGAAAAAGTCTGGAAACACTGTCGGACCAGGCCACACCTGGCCCAAGTACGGCTTGCCACTCGTATCCTTGATGAACAAGTCGAGCTCGAGTCCGCGTTTGTAGGCGATATCAGTCGGATCGTCCGGGATCCCCGGATCGATGATCGGCACAAACTTCTTACCCTGCGCGTGGACATCCGCGATGAACTTTCCCATCTCGGCCTCTGGAAAGTTGACTGGATCCAGCGTGAAGTCGTGGAACCTGTTCATGTAGTCGATATCCGCCCACATCACATCCAGAGGGATCTTGTGCGCGTTGTACTGTCGAACGACCTCTGCAAGTGCCGACGTATTCTTGTAGCCCCAGCGACACTGGTGGAAGCCATAGGACCAGTACGGCATCATCTTGGGCTTACCGATTAGCTTCATGTACTGGTTGACCACACCCGCAGGTGTTGGACCCGACACGATGTTAAAGTCGAAGATGCCACCAATGGTCTGGTACACCAGACGGCCTTGTTCCAACGTCACGTCCATGCCGTTCGAGTTGAACAATAGCACACCGTGCGCCTTTCCAGCATCGTTGAGACCCAAGTAGAATGGGTGCGAGCCGTACGTGTTCTGGTCGCGCTCGCCTGACTCGTGGTCGCGTGTCCACAGCGTGTGCTTCTCGCCTGGCTGCAGTCTCATGCTGTCTCTTGAGCTCTCGCCAATGCCGTAGACGTTCAGATCACTCTGTACATTGGTCGCGATCTGCAAGTACTGGTTCTTGAACACCAGAGCCAGCGCCGACGAGTCAAAGAGCATGTAGCCGTCCGACTTGCGGGTCACGCGGAACGAAAACGGGTTCGACGAATACCAGAATGCGACGTTCGCGCTGTTCGGGTCACTGGCCGTCGACTGCGGGGCGCTTCCCAGCACTGTCCGCGGTCTATACAACGACTGCGGCACCTCCCATCGCCTGTTGTTCTTGTCCGTAATCTTAACGCGGACAGAGTCATCGCCCACGTAGAAATCCGCCGTGAGTTCCTTGATATCGTCGCCGTACTTCGGCCCAGTTGGCGCGTTCAGCGTGAGCTCCAGTCGCGTGTGGCCACCACTCTGCGTCGCGCTGGTTACGTTGTAACCCGAGCTGATGATGTACGGGCCGGAGAAGCGCTGCACCGTCCAGATCTTCCGTGCATCGGTCGCTTCCAGTAGAAGCCAAAGGCACGCAAACAGCACCACGAGGACTCGGGATCTCGCCATGATTACGGGGTCTTGAAGAAGCCAATTGCCGCGCGAGCTTCGAGGGACAGGAATTGGAGACGGCGGCTCACACGCGAGGCGCTCAAGAGGCGGAATTCTCGGTGTGGGATCGCCACAGAAGCGCAAGCGATCTTCCACGGTGGAAAGCTCCAATCCGCACCTTTGGCGATCGACTGGCGGAATCCATAATCTGATTAGAAGACTGCCTCAGTATAGTGACATGGCACTCGGTGCTTCAACGGTTACACTGCTCGCAATTCGGTTATGAACGGGGCGCTTACTGTAACCACGTTGAAGACCTACCTTCTCGTAAGAGCTCTCCATTCAACAAGACAAGGACACTGCTGGAGTTTAAGGTGGAGGCCTCGTTTACATGGATATTTACTGTGTTTGGCTACTGAGCTGGAGATGAGAACGGTGCGTCACTCGGCTTCATAGAGTGATGTTGTGAGCTGGCAGCCCCTTGCACGTGGAGACCATTTTTGGAGGATGTGTGCTGCCAGGCAGGGATCGACGATCTGCAGTTCCAATACCAAATAAGTCCAAATACCAGAACAGAATTTATTTATTTCTCTGTCGCTGCAGTTTTCCCCAATTTCTCTATTGTTAAATAGAGCCAAAAAACCCAGCGAATTCGATGCTGGATGAAAACAGATAGGGATGGCATCTCGTTCAAGGCCTTCTTGATCTAGCCAAGAGATTGCGATACGCGCTAACTCATGCAATGGTCCGCAAGGCAACTCCCACACCAGTAGCTACTATCAACAGACTGATCACGGCCATCAGACTGTGTTGATATAGGAATTTGGTCAAATACCAAAAAGAACAGAATTTATTTACTGGAGCCCATTTTCGTTTTGGAACTGATATAGTATTCAGTACCGTCGATCACTGCTGCCAGGACGCAAGTGTACTCGAGGATATCAGCACAGCTCCGAAAATAAATCAACGATTCACCTCATCGCGACTCACTGCTGGTGGTGCTTGACAACAAGGAAGACTCGGTCCGTCGTCCACATCAGTATCGCGATGGCGTCGATCGTCCCTGCTCCGTCGATCCTCGATACACCGCAGCTATTCGATCTCGTGCCTCTGTCCACACTGCCAACCGTTGATCTGTCGCGCACGATCGAGTCTCATTGGTTCGATTCACCGCGGCTTCGGCGGTTCATCGCGTACACCACCGTGAATACGCCGCCATTTGGCTGCTACCTGATCAGCGTGACTTGTACTGGGGTCGCTTTCATCGTTCCGGCACCGCTTGGCCATGTCGTCGCTGTTGCTGGCTTCGTGTTGGGACTCCCGATGATTCTCAGTGCGATTGCTCAATTGCGATGGGACTTCATCATACTCTTGTGGAAGACGTACGACGCCTGGTTCTTCAGCTTCGTGGCAACGGGGACTTTCGCGGTGATTGCGATCCTTCTCCACGACGTGCGAGCCGTGCAGATGCTGACTTGCTGGATCTCGTTCTTGCACGACGTCTTCATCGATGCCAACGTGAACAGTCCACGACGCATCTGGATCGCTAATTGCTTTGAGGTGACGACGATGCTGATCGTCGCTGTCTACACGAGCCTCGCTCTCATGGACGACATCCACGCGTTCGATCTGCTGAGATATAACGGCCACGTTCTGTCAGCGACGGCGTTTGCCCACGACGGTACGCTGACCATCTTGGTTGTGATGGCCAGAAACATTGCCCGGCGATATCAAGCGCTGGTGCGTAGCCCAAGCACACTCGTGAAGTGCGTCGGCTTTCGATGTCGACTTCGATACAAGCCGTCCGTGCGTCTTGCGAGCTCGTCTGGATGTCGAATAGCAAGCTCGCAGGACGTCCGACAGACCAAGATGCGATTCCAGCGGCGTCTCGACTCAATTGATCCAAAGCATACGCTGCTCCACTTCTGTGCGGTCCGAATATCGTCACAGCGAGCGCGACTTCCAATGGCTGTACGCGTCGCCTTCAACATCATCGGCATGTACGGCTTCGTCACGCCCTTCGTGATCATCGGCCTCGGTCTCGCTTCGCGTGAGCGCGTCCGACACACGGACGTTTACATCGCCTGGTGCCTGGCCATGGTCAGCTCCTTGTTCTTCATCGGTATCTGCTTCGCGTGCTCCCAGCGAATGATTCTTCGATCCATCTTCACATCGTTCGACTTCGCGTTAATCACAACCCAATCCACTGTCGTGCACTTGATCCTTGCCGACATTTACGGATGGCAGGGCGCGAACACGATCTCGCTCTTCATCTCTTGGCTGTGGGCGGTGTGGATTCTCTGCTGGGATGCGATCACGCCACCATACCGCACGCTCTTTGGTCTCTCCGCTCGTTTCCCGGCGTTCATTGGAAGCGGCTTGGTCACAACAGTCGTAGCGGCAGCGATCGTGATCTTCTTTATCCTCCCACCAGAAGTCGTGAATGATCGCGTGTTCTGGCGTGGTCATGTGTGGGGCGTTGCCTTCGAGTTCCGTGCACTCTCGATTTTCTGCAGTATGCTTGGCACCATATCATCCTGGTCGTTGCGAGTGATCTGGCACCTCTGGCAAGCAGGTGAGAACGAGCTGGTCTTGCTGGATGGCCTCGTCGTTTACGAATGTCGAAAGATCTCGAATGCTTATGTTGGTGATGAGATAACCTCGAATTGAACGGCGTTCGTCGTCGTTTTCACGCGTTAACTAACACCATTTCTTGTCGGAGCAACGGTGTGGGGCGAAAGCAGCGATGAACGCTGGCGCATCGTACTCAGGCTTAGTAGGCCTATACCTGGACTCGATCGGCTCTCGTGATCATGACGATCTTGTGCTAGTTCTTGGCCGTTCTCGTCCGACGCCAATCAATACAATGCACTGTATTTTTGGACAGTCGAAGGTGTAACTGGCAACCGGACGGCGCACGACAAGTCCACTTCGACTTCGTCAGATCGCAGTTCACGCCAGCGCGCACTCCATGTGGTTACTCAGAGGAAAGCTGCGCTCGCCACGCTTCACGACAAAAGTTGTCGCTATCGGGCCTCGCGTACCCCACGATACGCGCCAAGACGACGAGTACATGTTCGAACTGCAGCCTTCGCAAGAATTGCCCGTGCTTGATTTGGCTCGGACGTTGAAATCCGAGTTCTTCACCCCATCGATGACTCGCGCCTTCAACGCCATCCGACGGCATCCACTTGAACAACTCATCGCGTATCTGTTGACGACGACGAGCTACTTCGTGATCATGTTTGTCCCAGCGTCGGTGGGAGGATACGTCGCGCTTGTGGCCGTGTTGATCGGGATACCTGGCAATTTTCTTGTCATCGGGCAGCTGCGATATGACATCCTCAAGCTGCACACAAGAACGTTTGACGTGTGGTTCTCGTCGATCATGTGGCTCGCCTTCTTCCTGATCCTCGCCACCATGTTCAACGATCTTCGCGCTGTCATCGTCGTCTCATTCTGGCTGGGAAGTTGGCCAAACGTGTGCCATGACGCGTGCCTTGTCACAATCCGACCAATTGTGATCTTCAACATCATCTGCATCTTCGTCAGCGCGATGATCGTCTTGTGTGTGAATGTGGGAATCACGGACGGGCTTCAGGATGTCGTGGTCATGCGGGTTGGCGATCATGTGCTGTCCGCAAAAGCGATCGTCACGGATGGCTTCATGACGATTGCCGCGTTCATGTCACGAAACGTCTACCGCCGTCGCGACATCGTCATGCGCCGGACTCAGACTCGAGATCTCGAGTGCGTCATTTACCGTTGCCAGTTGAAGGTCGTTCAGCGGTCGCCACACAAGCAGATCGTACCTCACTCCCAACTTCGCGCGGCCTCGGACCACATCGATGTTCCTGGCCACGTCCAAGCAATGCGGCTGGTTCCGTTCGTTGATGGAATCGACGCTCGTAACACCCTGGTACCACGTGCGCACTCGTTGTTGATGGCAGCTCACACAAAAGTCACTGTCTTCATCCCACTGGCAGCGTACGTGGGTATTCTGTCAACGGTTTGCAGCAGTTTGTCGATGATGTCGACTTTGTCTACAATTCACATCCAGAAGACAGCTCTCACTGTTGGATTCGCGCTCGCAGTATTCCACAGTTGTGTTTCGGCAGTGCTATACAATCGCACGCTTCTCGGCGTGGTGTACACGTCGTTCGACTTCGTCTTCATCATGTTCCAAGTCACATCCGTTCATTTCTGCGTCTGCGACCTCTTTGAGTGGGACGCCAGCACGATACTTCTTTCTGCGACGTCTTGGCTGTGGATCCACTGGCTCCTCCTGCTCGATGCGCTTGTCCCTCCCGTTCGTAGCCGGCTTCACATTCACCGACTCCTCCCACGATTCGGCGTCTTGTGCTGTACCATGGGCGGCTTTGTTCTCGTTTACGCTCTAATCTTCGCCAGTCCGCCAGCTCAAGTCGTCGATCGCGTTCTTTTCTCTGGAAAGTTCATGGACCATACCGTCTCGTACCGCCTTCTCCCCCAGTTTTACAGCTCGCTGGCAACGTTGTTGTTCCTCTCGCTTCGAATTTGCTGGCGACAGTGGTGGTTGAACGGACACGATCTCGTGATCATTGATGGGCCAGTAGTCTTCACCAATTCGTTTGCTCGAGTTAGAACGAGATCGGTAGCACCAACCTCACGAGTGTGCGAAACGAACTCAGGATCGGCTGTGGTACGAGTTATTCCACCGACGACTGCAAACGTGAGGTGACGGAGACGTGAGGCAACCTCAACTGTACAAGATGAAACCGGTTGTCGCGTTCACCAGCGGTCGTGATGTCGGATGAGTGATCCCCGATGGTAGCAACAGCGGCGCGATTCCATCGTCCACCGCACTTTCATGACACGGAGTCCGATCCAAGCCACGCAGCGCCTCCGACACAGAATTTCTTCCTTGAGCATCCCTGGATAACGACACGAATGCACCAAACACGCGTCGCTCTGTCGGCGATTGCAGAATCTTTTTCACTTGGGCTTCTGCGACACTGGCCATGATTTGATCGTTGTAGGGTATCGTGACGACACCGCAACTCCCAGTTGGCCAGTGGTCCACAACGGTGAGCGCTCCGCGTTCTCCCACGAAGAGTGGAAGAGGTTTCACCTGGTCTGACTGCTCTTTCGCAGCATCGTAGCTTTCCACGCTGCCAGCTTTGAATGCAGATCGAATTAATTCCGGCGACGCGGACGCGTACAGCTTGAGCCCGACGAGCTCTTCTGACGCCGACCTTGTCAGCTCTCTGATGACGTCCACCAAGCGAACTGACTGGTCAGTTCTGGTGTCTTCAGCTTCACCGTCGACAACTGTGACGGCATTGTACAGGCGGCAATCCTGGCGCATGAGATCGAAATCTTCAGTCGACGGGACTTCGAGGTTCTTGAGCACTGGCGTGATTGGGCGATCGAGGCAGAGCGAGAAGGGTTTCACGCTGACGTCTCCTCGTATACGTAAGAGAAGCGTCGACGGACACGACAAAACCCCACCGCCGGACAGCGTCGTGGTCTTCGGCTTACGGCGCCCTTGGAGTTTTGAACGCTTTGGATCGGCGTTCGTAGATCTCGTGAACGTCATCAACGGCGGAGCGTGGTCACCTAACGACAACACCGCGCCTCCCACGGGAGCACCTGGAAACCACTGTGATGACAGCTCCAATAGCGCTTGAGCCGGCTTGGCGTTCTTGCTCCACAGTAGCAATGACGTCTTCTCAAGATCGACTTCTGGGTCGGCTCCACGTTCAAACGGACACTCGAGCTCTTCAGTGAGTCCACTAGCTGACCAGCGGAGCACTTTCCGGTCAAACGCTGCAGTCTCGACGGTCGTGTTGGCGAAGTGGCCAACAGAGACGGTCAAGCAGACTGGGGCGTCCGGGTCTTCAGTAACTTCGTCAACCCCACGGCTACGGTGGCCAGTGAGCAAACCCACGAGCACGCAGCCGACTGGAAGAACATCCTTGGTGACTACTGTGTCCACTAGAGCACTCCAAAAGCTCTCCGTGTAGCGAGCGTTGGCTTGGACGTCGGCAAACGACAGCGTCGCCAGTGCAAACGTGGGTGGAAACCGCACACTCCCACTCCCGCTACGTGCTCCACGGGCAAGCGCACGCGACAGCTTCGCCATACATTCGCGTACGTTGTCGCCTGGGAACGCGTGAGTCTTCCAGTCTGACTGCTGCTGCCGTGCGTGGCGCACCGCGACGCTCCACGGCTTGCAGACGCACGCAATCGCACTGGTGTCGTGCCACACAAAGAACGGCAGCAGCGACTGCGTGACGACGTCTTCCGGCAGCAGCTGCAGCACGCCGACTGCTTGTTGTTGACTACTTCCATTGCGCGCCTTCGACCACGACTTGCCTCTTCCTCCTCGTCCTCCTCGACCGCCGGTGCGTCCTCCTCCTCCGCCTCGCGATGGGTGTTTCCCTTGGTTTCCGCTGCGTTCCGACGGCTCTGACGACCGCGATTTCGCCTGTGCACCACGCGCATCGGATGGATCTCTACGATATCCTCTCCCGCCACGGCCTCGACCTCTGTGGCTGCTCACAGCGCCGTGTTCTCGACCAGAAGACGCTCCATTCGTGCGTGGAGTTGCCATGTTACCGCGTTGTGGCCATTCGAACAGAATCATCATGTCCATTTGCGTAGTTTCCATTATTTATTTAGTGTGGTGCACACATTTCAGACGAAAGTGTAGCCATGTGGGCCACAAAAGCTATTGCTCCGGAGTTGCGACTGGATTTTCCTTCGTGTGGGCGAGCTCCTGGCGGAAGAGCGCAGTCCACGCTGCTGACTTCGTCGTCTGCTTCGCTGAACCATCAATTGACTGGCTGTTGACGCGCGAGACTCTCGCTGGTTGGATCGAAAACGCGCGAAGCGTGGCGGTGGGATTGGAGCCACTCAAGTACCCACGACTGCTGTGGGTGGCTCCTGGGCTCGCGTTCGAGCGGATCATGCCCCTCGATAGCAGATCGTTGCGAATCTCCTCCATCATCTTCTGGCCTTGGCTTGACAGCGTCGCCATTGCAGAGTTGAGTGGTTTTCCAGGGCTCGCGAAGCCCGACTGTCGCGTGGGTTCAACGGACCGCATACTCAGCAGCTTCCGACGAATCTCATTGTCGGAGGCACGTCTTATCGAAGCCGTCGATCCACTGCGTGACGCACCCTCTTCATCATCGCGAGTATCCAACGCATTGCCATTCGTGGGAGAGCGTCGCGGCTCGAAGTGGTCACCTTGGACGACTTGGAGCGAGCCAACGACCTGGAGATCCGCCTTCACATGTTCTCCACCTGTGGACCCATGGACTCCTGGTGGGAAGTCGCGTTGTTCGGCACGAAGCACCTTGTGCTGGCTCCACGTTGACAGAAACTCGATCACGGAGCACGATGATCGCTGTTCATCGAGACAGTCCTCCAGCCACTCGATCTGCTGCTGCTGCCGCTGGAACTCGAGTGCCTCACCGTCCAACACGCTCATCTTCTTCTGCGCCTCCTCGTTGAGACGCTGGAGAGCTTGCTCACACTGCTGTCGGATTGCAGCTTCCACTTGGCCTCGATTGGTTTCCACAGCCTTCTTCCATTGAGAAATGAGGGCGAGTTTGCTGTCAATCACTGATTTGCGTGCATCGACCAGTGGATCGCTCTTGAAGGACTCGCGCAAACTCCGTTCGTACGCATCAGCGATACTCAACAACCGATGAGCGCCCTTTTCACCGATGGAATGATCGCCGACCATCTTGCAGTTGACGCACACGGGGAGAGCACACACTGGACAGAAGAACTCGACTTTCTTCCCATCATGAAGTTTGCATGTCGCCTGGAAGTCTCCCATTGCATCCTCCAGCTGCTTTGTGACGATTGCATTCACTTCTTCGTCAGGAAGTTGTTCACTGTGAGTCGGTTGCAAACCACTTTGGTTGGAGTCGCCGATTCCAATGAGGTTGGCTCCAGCAGACGAGGGCGTCGAGCTGCGTCGTCGCATGCGTCCATTTGTTTCGGCTGTGGATTCCATGCGCTCCCTCTTCGGAACTCGCTTGTGCCGCTCCACGAGCTTGTTCGCTGAGTGAACATCCTCGTCGCACTTGGCACACAGTTCAGCATCGCATGCCTTGCAGACGAGTGTAGCTGGAGATTTCTCACACAGTGCACACGCATGGGCGGTCGTGGTGTCGAGCGCGCTGAACGAGAAACGCACAAGGTACTGCGGCAGGATCTGCAACGCGTCAGTTAAGATGTACTCGTGACGATATGACATGCCTTGCGCTACTGCCTCTGGTGGGTTGTCCCCATGCCGACTGACGTAGTAGCTGTTGTATCCGGTGGGTAGGGGCTTCGATTTGGTTTCTTCCTCGGTGCTCACAACCAGTGATCGCCCAACGACTATCTTGCACAGCACGAGTTGCTTCCTGCCTTTCTTGTTGGTGTGAGGGTCCAAGGCGATCGCTCCAGTGGTGAACTTCATCGCATTGTGCTCGTCAGCGACCTGCGTGAAGCCATATCTGTGCAACTCGCCCATGGCCGCACTGAGATTGTCGACATCGATCCACGAGTCCAGTTCCAGAAGCCCGTTCGCACGCGCCTCGTATTGCTCCACGAGTGCTGGGTTCTTCATATCCCACATGAGGACTTCGTCGTGAACGCGAAATCCCGGGAGTGAACACTGCAGCAGATACTTGACGCGAATGAACTCCCTGCTGAGGACACTGAGCGGACTCACTGTGGCAACAGCACCGACCGCAGGAACGGTGTGATGCTTCGCTGACTTGTCTTCTTCCACGATGCTGACACCCGCACACTCCGCTGAAGCAGCCTGCACTGGTTGGGACACACTGTCTTGCTGGCTCCCCTCGCGTTCACTGCGTTCTTCTTCATCGGCGGCAGCGGACAATTGCTCGGCTAGTGTGGAGAGATCTCCGCTGAAGTCTTCTCCTGGATTCTCATCGGCCTCGACGGTGCCGGTCCCTTCATATTCTCCTTCTGCATCAGCGGTAGCAGCACGTTGTAGTTCGTTGCGTTGAGGCCCTTCTTTGGTTGGCGCATGTGGGGCGAGGAAGAGTCGCAGTCGCGCGAGCGACGCCTTGGCTTCCGCGTCTTCGGGCTCATCAGCCATCGCGACAAGCTCTTGGTGATCTGGAATAAGCTCCACTTGCGCCCCTTGATGCGATTGCTGCCTGCTCCACACACGAAAGCTCATACGACGCAGTAACCGTCAGCTCAGCAACCGCAGCTAAGAATACAAGCGATCAATTCAACTCCCGAACGCATATTGAGGCACGGCAACGAGAACGAGAAGTGGTAGCCGATTGGACCTTGGCACAACCAACCTAGACCGAGAGCATGGGGAATCTAGTGGAAAACTTGCGCGAAAATGCCGTCGGCCCGTATTGTCTTCAAGACAAATAGATTGCTTGGATTTCCTCCGACACGCTGTCGCGAAGCACATTTTCCTGCACACACAGCATAGCACAGTCAGACCACGATCAGATCACTCGCCAAAGTATCAGCTATTAGGAAGCCGCACCCTCTCTAGCTTGCACTCGCCACCGATTGTCAAATTGAGCGAATACTCGTAGAAGAACCCGTCCGTTGTCGCCACGTATAGCTGTGCGACCGGATTGCTCGGGTCTTTCGGGCCATGGACTGCGCACAGATTCGGGATGCCGCTCGTCCGCAAACGTGCCTAGGAAACAACATCACCAATCACTGTGAGTAGAGTCTCTCGGCAAACTTGGGAACCAATGAACACATACATAGGCAAAATCGCGTGTTCCTTCCGCGATTCCTTTCATCGAACTCGGCAAATACGCCGACACCGCACCCGCCACGTCGTCCAGGTTCGCTCCACTCGAGCTGCGCGATGTGCGTTGCACGACCGTGCCGCTTCCTTGTTTCGGAAGCAACTGTGGACTGGGCGGGAGGCCGCCTGTAGTCGAGCTCGCTCCACTGCTGCTGCTTGTCCCATTCGCAGCCGCTGACAAGCTAGTCAGAGATGCTGTCGCCATTGACAGCGTCGAGGCCAACGGAGTGAAGTGACTGAAGCTGCCAGTCGCGGAGGTCTCCGAGCCCGTGAGCGAGAAGAAATGGATCGTGCCAGTGCTGCTGGATGCACACAGTATCGTCGAGTTCTCGTTGAACGCCAAACAGTAGATCCGCGCAGCATACGATCCTCGTCGGAAAGACGCCTTCTTCTTGCCTCCCGGCACACCGAACACCCGAATCAACGTGCCCTACAGACGAGTCGCGTCAGACTTCATCATACCATGATTCCTGTCAGCAGCCTAGATCCGTACCGCCTCTGACGCTGTGGCTAGAAGGGTGCCCTGCGAGTTGAACGCCATCGCCACGGGCGCCGTTCGATGCGCCTGGAACGCGTTGAGCACACTGAGGTTGTTGGCGTCGTACAGCACGATCTCACCCGGTGACGCGCCCGACGGAAACGCCAAGTGGCCGTTGTCATGTGGTGATAGCACACACAGAGCCTTGGGATTGGGCGACGTGTCGAGCGTCTCGAGGATCTTCATCGAGTTGATATCGAAGATGAAGATCTTGCGCTCCAGCACCGCGACGAGCCGCTGGCGGTTCATGCGCACGGCAAGCACGGCCGTGACGAAGTTGAGGTCGCAGATCGCGGTGTTGGTCTTGGTGTTCCACATGCGCAAGCGTCTTGGCGAGAACGCAGGCTGAAACACGCACGGATAAGCGAAAATTCAAGAAAGGACAGCACTGTGAATGCAAAATTGTACCTGGTCACCAGCGCCGACGAGCGCAACGAGGCTCGTGCAGTAGAGCATCTCGGCGATGCCAATGCCGCCAATGTCCTCCTGGAACACTTTGCCGAACGGCTCGGCGTTGAACACGGAGAAGCCGCGCTTCGTGCCGACACTGATGCATCTACGATTGACGGATTGGCATAGTCGGTTAGCGCATGCGATTCTGCGGCTTCTAGAGAGGCGTTGCGACTCACGAAGCCTCCTGGTTGAAGCTCAGAAAGAGCAGATCGTTCTTGGCTTCATCATCAGTCTGCATGGTCGTCGGGGATCGCTGTACGTGTGCGTGAGTATCCAAGGGAGAACTCCCTCGTCGTTGTGTAATAGCTGCTTGCTTGCCTTCTTCTTCTCCCTGTCAGAATCAGATGACGCGGCCAGCATCATCGAGGTTCTCTTGTAGAGAGATGTATTGAAATAGACACATCTTGATGGTATACTCCATGGGGTAATATTGTTGATTATTTTGGCCAATCAGATGATTGACCGTTTAGCCAACATGGCTACATTTTGGCTTGTCAATCGTCCTCAACGTCCAAGAAAGGACTCCGCGGGCAGTCTTACACACTGGGAAAGCCCCCTTGTGGGCCCTCTGACTTGCAGGCACGAGATACGATATCTCTAGACGCCACCAGAAATTCAGTGGAGTCTAACTGCAACGAAGCCTGTTTCCGTTGTGTTGGGAACTGGCGATTGCGAAGTTCCTTGGGAATCCAGTACTAACGTTAGTACGCATTAGGAACTCGCGAGAGATTGATGTGATGACTGGGAACACCCACTGCATTGAGGCGAAGTGGAGGCCACAAGCACTGAGTCAGTAAACATATCTCGTACACCCAACTTGGGGAATCAGACTGATTTGTCTGACGGCCAGACTCCCTCTGGCAGAAATGCAAGTTGCAACGCAAATTGCGTTGCGTTACGCAATGAACTTCGTTATGAAGTGCAGTATCCGGTGGTGGTAGAAAGGCTCCAGGGCCACATCATGTATCATGCACTCACATGACGGAGGCAAAGGTTGACAACTTGAACTGCGCGTGGCACGCTAGCCATTTGGCTTGAAGCTTCGAACGAAAGCGGCGCTGATATTTTGCTGTGGTTTCAAGCCTTCACTCCATCATGTTGGGAGGAATTGACATTGGGTTAGTGCATCAAGTTGGTGGGTGCTTTGGGTTGGATTCATTCCCGTTTGAAGCGACGATGGTTCTATATTTTTTGGATGCTGGTGGCTTTTCCAGCCTCTCTGCTGAGATGAGCCAGTGACAACTGAGTAGTCTCAAAGCCCATCCCCTCCTGACGTCAGTGCGATGTCCACCTCTCGCCAAGTATGAGAGATACGTACTGTACAATGTTTAACAGTACAGTCGTTTCTTTGCCATAGAATGCCAAAGAAACGCTTGTCGGTGACACCACAGGAGGTCTCAGATATTGAAGTGGCCTTAAACAATCAGTGAGGTACATTCGAAGACTCGTGGGACGTGTCGAAAGTGCTGCGCAATACATCAGGACCTGATGTACTTCACCTCGTAGGCCACTCCACCCAATTTAGCGTGAATCCTGTATCCAATATCCAGTACGATCGGTCTCTCTGAATCAGAGTGGCTCTCTCCTGACCTGACATCGCCGATGGCAGTTTGCTGTGGTCTCCTGAGTCATCTGTGGGCGTAAGGGGAGGCATCGCCACGTGAGGCCTTCGTTATGCCGGACTCTTTCGCTCCCCAAACTAAGAGCTCATTCTCAAGTTTGCCACCTCCTCACCACAACCGACTTCCCCAGTCCACGCACTCCACTCGACAACCACCATGGCTCTGTGGCGACTCGCGCAGCTCCTCTCGCTCGCGCTCGCTGCCGTGCAGGCACTCGACCTCAACAACTCGACGCTGAGTGCTGGCAGTATCCGTCGCCTCGCCGGCTC